>JABUQX010053359.1:27500-30000 GCA_015478945.1 Trachelipus rathkii
ATAGTACGGGTTTGTAGCATGTTTGTATAAAAATGAACTATGGCTGAGATTTGTCAAAGATATATTCACAGAAAATGAAGATGCAAAAATTAAATTTTTTCATAAGATAAATTCAAATGTTTATTTCCCCAATATAGTAGATGCATATGTTGGATACCATTTGAAAATATAATTTATGTTTTGTCCCAACCTTATATTACACCAACAAATGCGGTAATATAGGCTATATAGAATATTATTTTCAAGAAAAGGAAATTCAAAAGGTGAATGAGCTTCTAAAAAATTTCAAGAAATAAACTTAGTGTTTCCTTAATATATTAATATTTGATTTATCAATTAATTAACTCAAATTAGGCAAAAAAAAAAAAATTTACCTCTTTATATTCATTAATACCTATATTAATTAAAGGATTCAAAAATCAGACTTTTTTATTTTAGTACTTAAAGCTTTTAAATATAAATATCTTAGAGCTATTCCTTCTCTTTAAAATGAAACAAACCGCATGATTTTATGTCAATTTTGAGGGAAGATATGGACTGAAGAGTATATATACTATAGAGGGGCACCCAAAAATCCAAAGTACCCAAAACTTTGGCATTATAACTTTTGACCTTTTTCTCACCTTTCTCACCAATCTCCTGTAGATGCATGCATCTGTCAGCTGTTCTGCAAGAAACCTCTCCAATGTCTTCTGTCCATCCACATCTCAGACGCCTCCACATCCTGGACGCTCCTTCCTCTCTTCACCATCGCCGCGCTCACATTGTCACTCCATCTAACTTAAGGTCTTCCGACACTTCTTCTTCCCTCCGGTATCCATTCCAGATATCTTCTGGGCACTCGTTGCTCCTCCATCCTCTTAACATGTCCGTACCACTGCAGCTGCCTTCTCTCCACAAGCTCCACCACGCTTCTCACGCCTAAATCCGCCCTAATCTCCTCATTTCTCCTCCTGTCTCTTGTCACTCCTCTGATCAGTCGCAATACGCGCATCTCGCACGCCTCCAACTTCCTCTCGTATTAAGAGCCCATGCTTCATGCCCATACATCAGTATTGGTCTCATTATACTTGTGTATATCACCATCTTTTGCTCTTTGAAATTGCTACTGTCCCATTAAATTTCCCAATTCTCTTATTTAATTCCAACATTGTGTCATTTTCCTCACCATAGTGCACCCCCAAATATTTAAACTTTCTCCATTCAAACTTACCTCCAAGACATTCCTCCAACTCCTCTTCCCAAACCTCCAGAAAATTTTGCAGTCTCTCTTGATTTTGTGCTAACAACACCAAGTCATCCGCTTATCCAAACATCTCATTCTCCACTCTGTTCCGCACCGATCTCCCACAACTGTCCATGTAGCTGTATAATGAACAGAATTGTAGACAGCACGCTCCCTTGCTTCACCCCCATTGTGAAATTAAACCATTTTCCCTCACCGGACATAGTCTTTACTCTGCACTTACTTTCTACATAAGTGCTTTTTATTGCTTTTAACAATTTATCAGGTATTCCATACTCTATTCTTCTCAGTTCCCTCCACAATAACTCCCTTGGCACTCAATCAAAAGCCTTTTCTAGGTCTACAAAAGCTGCAAATATGTTTTTTCTATTAAATTCGCCAATTTTTTTCAGTTTATCACCTTTAAAGCGACACCAGATCTATAGTCTTATCTCCTCAGTCTGAAAACCATGTTGCCAACTCCTCTAGCTTATCTTCCCACCACCTTCTCTCAGTCTTCTCTCCAATATCCTTTCATAGGTCTTCGCAGGATGTGACATTAATGCAATCCCTCTATAGTTTCCACATTCCGTTTTATCACCTTTTTTATATATGGGGCAGATTGTTGCCCTACTCCATTCACCAGGCACCACCTCATCACTCCAACACCTGTTCATCAGATTTAACATCCGTCTTGTCCCTTCAACTCCCATTTCCTTCAGCATCTCTGCAACTATTCCATCTTCTCCCGCCGCCTTTCCACTCTTCATACCTCTCAACGCCAACATCATCTCCTCCTCCGTGATCGACCACTCCTCCTCTCCTCCAGCCCCCAACAAATCAGGCTCTCGCAATCTCTCCTCCGCTATGCCCTCCACATTGTACAAATTCTCGAAGAATCTCCTCCACCTCTCGTCAATCTCCCTTTGGTTTACTATTAGGACTCCGTTTTCGTCCTTTATAGCTCGTGTCATTGGTGTTGAGCTTTTCCTGTAATTCTTTGCTATATTAAAAACCAGCTTTCTTACATATGGAAAATTATCACCGAAGAGAATATCTGGAAGTCAAAAATTTGGATAGTAAAAGGGAGAATCCTGTATTTCCGATTTTTTCCCAGATGGTTTCCTTTTCTATCCTTTTCACTCTATCAGACTCTCGCCGAGCCTCTACATATTCTCTTCTCTCTAACTCACCTCTCATTTTTATCCACCTTCTAAAACATCTCATCTTCCCCTGTACAGCAGCCTTAACACGTTCCGTCCACCATGGTGTTTT
>JABUQX010053359.1:35000-36787 GCA_015478945.1 Trachelipus rathkii
AGAAGAAAAAAGTTCTCGCAGTCTAAACAGAAATTCCAGTTTCCTTGAGGCCACCATAGCAACCGTTGTGATGTGAGGTTTCCAAGACATTTTTTTGTTTATGTTAAGGCCCAAGGATTTTATATTGTCAATAGGAGAGACGAGAGGAACCGTCGAAAGAGATAGGTAGTTAGGTGTCTTAGAGAGGGTGTTTGTAGAAGCTGGGTTTTAAAGAACTAAATTTTCACAAGGTTAAAGAACGACCCCACCGCGGAAATTCTATCCAGTATCAGCGAGAGTAAGAATCGGAAAAGATTAAAGACGAGAGGCAAATTCTAGAAGTGAAAGGAGGGAGCAGAATTGACATGAGTTGAAGAATGAAGGGTCGAAGCATCGTCATAATGAGTGGATAGAGTTAGATGTGGCAGGTGAGAAGATCACTTAATGAAAAGGCCCGGAATAAAGTAAGGAGATATACAAGAACCCTGATTAACACCACGTATTGAGCGAAAAAAAGAAGTCGCCCCAGTCGCACTAGCCAATATTGAAAGCTATTTGAAATGATAAGCTAAAACAGTAAGTAAGCAAAGAGAAGAAGGAAACCCCAAAGGAGGGGAGCTTGGAGAGCAGTAACGCATGTCATACCCGGGTCAGATGCTTTGGGATATGTCAAAGCGCCACCACGCAAGTTCTCCCGTAGTTCCTAAGGGCGGAAAACAATAATGTCTGTTTAAATAGGAGAAGTATAGGTCGCTTAAGTAGACACCTCGAGTACCGAGAAGCCGTAACTTTGGCGAATCGGAGAAGAGAGGGAATGAGATTCCAGATGGGTCTAAGAGTGAGAAGTTGACGAAGGGTTTCAAGGAGATCTGTAAATAGAATACGAAGTTAGAAGCTATAGGGCCGATAGTTTTAGAAGGGTCAGAGTGGGCTTCCTTTTTTTGGAATAGGTTTGACATATGCGCTCTTCATCTTGAGGGAGTGCTAGTATTGGGGCAATAAAGAGGATATAGTTGAAACGAGGGGTGGGTCAGCATGGAAGCACACTACCTCAAAACTCGGGAAGAATGCCATCCGGGCCACCTGCATTCCTAACGTTCATGAGAAATTTCAGGAGCCCGTCCACCCGATGCAAATGTAGATCCAGGGTAAATGGCAATAGGACACCTGAGTAGGAGAAGGAGGAGGAAAGAGGAAGGAGGAAGAATCGTCCAGGGTTCAGTTAGAAGAAGAATAGGAGGCGAAGAGATTGGCTTTTCAGTTGGAGTATTAGCAACAGAACGATCAGAGCGAATAAGAGGAGGAAAGTCAATTCACAGAAGTTGTTAGAAATGTTTTTTGCAAGAGGCCAGAAAGATTTGTAAGTAGGAGAGCCAAGGAGGTCAGCGAACTTTTCGTTTTATGAAAGTCCGCTTTGCTCCGTCGAAGAGTACTTACATGGATTTCTAGCTGAATGATATAGGCAAGAGGTGATAGGTAGAACGAGAATTTTTCCACATCTGATACGCACTGTCTCTAGCCTGAATGGCCACAGAACAAGCACGATCGAGAACCAAAAGGTTTTGAGGAGAAAAAGATTTAGTCAAAGAAGAAATGACCTTCTCATCGCATCAAACAATTACAGCCTCCCACTTTTGGCAGAAGCGTGTAAGCGGGGCGGCAGAGTAGAGGCGTCGACCTCCAATTATAGTTAGAGCAGAAAGCAACGCAATGCCTCCAATCGGCCCGATCAAAGTGCCGGAAAAATCGCATAGGGCAGGATGGAGCTGGTTGGAGAGAAATAATTAAAATTAAGAGATATAAGGTTG
>JABUQX010053360.1:0-10000 GCA_015478945.1 Trachelipus rathkii
AGGAGTAGGATATAGTTTATTTTGTTTTTATTTGGTTGATGTGTGTTGTTTGTTGTTGGGTTTGTTAGTGGTTGTTTATGAGGGGTGTGTTGTTATTGGGGTTGATATGTTGTTTTATTATGTTGGTGTGTTAGTGTTTTTTGTTTTGGATGTTGTTGTATTAGTTTGCTTTTATGGTTAGTGTGAACTTTGAATTATAATGGAGTTATTGTTAGTCTGATGGGTGATGTGTATGATGTGAGTTGGTGTTATGTTTGTGTTGGTTGGTTATATATATCTATGTCCCCTTCTCCTAAAAAAAATAGCCAATATTCATTTATTTTAATTTTATTTAATTTTTTTTACATTTTCCTAAACTAAAATTTCACAAGGATTCCACAAAAATACCCTCCACTAGGCTTTCATTAATACACACCTTTTGAACTAGTAATTTTTTTTTTTTTTTTACAGTATCTGCAATAAAATTTTACAAGGATTCCAACAATGTATTTCTTTTTCCCTGTAGCTATTGTAGTTTTTGAATATGATTGACATACAACTGTGGTTTTAAACTGGATTTAACCATTATAATGATAATATATATATATATATATATATATATATATATATATATATATATAATAATATTATATATATATATATATATATAATATATATATATATATATAGTATATATATATTATATATATATATATATATCATATATATATCATATAATCAGAGGCGACTCGTGCTACTCGTGCTCACCACGAGTTAACATTTTAGAAACCATCTATTTTTGCAAATTTCATAATGTTTTACTATAATATTCTCTTATTTTTTTTGCGAAAGTTGGTCAAATATATTATTATTATACATAATAATAATAAGATTTAGCAAAATTGAAAAAAAGAAAAAGGAAAGAAATAGGCCGCTATTAATACGCTTTTAAACTATAAAGTGACCATAGTCCCGCTTTTAGGCGGGACAGTCCCGCTTTTTCGACCCTGTCCCGCTTCTTTAAAATAGAGAAAATGTCCCGTTTTTTTCTGAGAAGTCCCGCTTTTTCCAGAGAGATACCGCTATTTTTCCCTTTTCAAATAATTATAATGCTATTTAATAAAAAATTAAAATTAAAAAAATAACAAAACAATAATATATATATATATATAGTATATTATATATCTATATATATATAATATATATATATATATATATATATATATTATATATATATATATATATATATTATATATATATATATATATATATATATATATTGAAAAAGAGATAAAAAAGCGAAAGACTTGATGACTGATGAGACATGTTTAATTTTAATTCTTTAGAAATGTTCCAAATACTTTCGGCAATGTTTCAAAAGAATGACACCTACTTCGAAGGATCTAGAAATTAGTGCTGCAGAAGGTTTGTGGGCGTACCATACTGAGAGAGAAAATCAAAGTTTTAGATTTGCAGATTGCGCTAGTAAGATTTTTAAGACAACCTTTGAGCCAAAATTTTCTTGTGCTAGAAATAATTGTTTTAAATGTTTTTGCTTCATATGCTGAGGCAGAACTACGACAAGAAATAAAAGATGCCCACTGTGTTACACTTTTAAGTTTTAACCGATAAGAGCAATCATGGATACATAAAACTGTGTCCCGTTATGGTTCGTTTCTTCCAGCCATACGTAGGAGTTCAGGTAAAGCTCCTTGACCTTCAATCTCTCCCTTCAGAGACCTCTGACATAGTCGTAAATTATTTAATAGATTTAATTAAAAATTATGATTTACACAAAAAAAGTAGTTGGTTTTTGTGGTGATAACACAAATTGTAATTTTGGGAGCCATGCAAGAAACTGAGTAAATAACATTTTTAGAAAGCTTCATGGGCAGAGAGTTAATTGGAATAGGATGCTTCGCTCATATTCTGCATAACGCAGTGCAATGTGATAGCTATTGCCTCCCTGTTGATGTTGAAGCTTGTAATTGTAAAAATATATTCGTATTTTTACATTTATACCGTTCGAGTAGAAGAGTTTAAGGAATTTTGCGATTTTTAGTATAAAGAGCTCCTTGGATACAGTAATGTCTGCTATCGAAAGTGTTGAAACTCTTTCCTGGACTGAAATTATACTTTGACAGTCAGAACAAATGTCCAGAGGTTTTGAATATATTTTTTGAAAATCCCTTTGCGGAAATATGGCTTCATTTTCTTTATTCCCAGGCAGTTTCTTTTCACAAAGTTGTTATGAAGATTGAAGAAGACAATATTTCAGATGAAGAAGTATTGCTAGAAATATTCAATATGAAAGAAACACTACAGTCGAGAAAAGACCATGTGTTTTTACCACATTCGGTTCGAGGGCTACTTAGCAAGCTTGAAGAAGGGGGAGTAAATTCTTCTGAGGTAAAAACAGTAAAGAAAATAGTTGTGGATTTTTATGATACTTATTTGAAGTACTTGGATCAATGGTCAGTTACATTTTTCAGATTTTGAATTTATGGATTGAATTTCTCTAAGGTCACATTAAAAAAACAATGGATTTTGCATCAGAAAAAGAGGTTTTTGACAGCAAGAATGATTCAGATTTGTTTGACGAGTTTACGTGTTCGATCAAATATATAGGCGAGAAAATAGACGAATGAAATGCTTCGAATCTAGTAACAGTCTAACAGACAAATGGTGGGTGGAAGTATTTACTTTCCTTAAGAATCGTAATATTTCTCATCAACATTTGTCGGCATTAGTACAATATTTTTTTTTTCTTCCTGGAACAAATATCTCCACAGAACATGCGTTTTCTCATGTAAATAATGTAATTAAGATCTGGACTTCTAAAAAAAACCCAACTTAAACCTCAAACTCTGAAAGGAATTCTTACTACCAAAATAAATTTTGATCAGACATGTATGGAGTTCTACAATTTAATTAAATCGTCTCCAGAACTGCTGAAGAAAATTTCATGTAGCGAAAAATACTGTAACTGAAGGTAAATTAATAATATATATATATATATATATATATATATATATATATATATATATATATATTATATATATATATATATATATATATATAATATATTATATATTATATATATATACTATATATATAATATTATAATAATATTAGTGTGTCCCGATTTTAACTACAAAAAATCTGGTCAGCATTATTTTAACATTAAAAAATAGGACTAATCCGTGCCCAAAGCAATTGGCGGATATCATATCTGTGAATTTTTTAAGAAAGTATAAAATTATTTTATTAGAAATACTATGTTTTATAAATGGTATTTAAAATACTATACATAATAAATAATATTTTATAACTAAAAAATATTTAATAAAACAAATTATAAAAATATACTAAAATACTTTAAGAATTTATAAAGGAAATAAAAAGAGTACCTTGAAATATTAATAGAAAACGGTTTAAACACTAAATTAAAAAAAATTATTTAAATATGACCAACTCAAATATTTAATTATATTTATATAAAATATATATATATATTTGCAGTAATATATATATATATCTATATATATAATATATATATAAATATATATATATATAAATATATATATATATATATATATATATATATATATATATATATATATATATATATTATATACCGTATATATATAGGGAAAATGGGCCAAAATTTAGGCTTTTTTTTTTTCAAGTCATGAAAAAAATCAAAATTTGCAAAAGTTACACTCAATACATAAATGTTTGGTGTAAATGGTTTAGAGCGACACTATCATGCAATCCATATCTCAAAAACTACAACGGCTACCGGGAAAAGGAATACATTTGCTGTGAAGCTGGTCCAATTTTAGGGGCGGAAAATGTTAAAAAAAAAGAAAAAAAAAAAAAAAGATTTAAAAAAAAATATATCTCAAAAACTACAATAGTTACACGCGAAAAGTGGTGCATTTTTGGAATGCTTGTAAAATATTAGAATTGAGAATAGTTTGGAAAAATAAAAAAATAAAAAATAACTTATTGTTAATTAATTATAGTAATATGAATAGAGAGCCTATTTAGAGACCTTTTGTATGGTTACTTCGTTAAAATAAAATAGACTTTCTATAAATTTTGTGCTTTTTTTCTTTTACTAAAGAATACACACCCCAAGTGTATACCGCACCGATGGCAGGAGTTGCGGAGTCTCTCGGCCTACCGGGAACTACGGTAGAAGACTAATTCCACCCCCATCCGGGGAGGTCTTGCCGGAACCCCGCTCCTTTGGTATTCTTGGGTGTCGCCGGGGGTTCTCCGCCCTTCCCTACGGGTATGGAAAAACGTCCCCCCCCTGTGTTTCCGCCGTCGGCTCGAGCCCCCTACATTGCCGTGTATACCTTTACAAATAATATATATATATATATATGTCCCCTCTCTAAAAAAAATAGCCAATATTTAATTTTATTTTATTTATTTTATTATTTAATATTTTAACATTTTCGTAAACTAAAGTTTTTACAATAGAATTCCAAAAAATGTATTCCTTTTTCGCTGTAGCTATTGTAGTTTTTGAGATATGATTTTTTTTTCATTTTTTCATTTTTTTTTTCAATTTTTTTTTTTGTTGACATTTTTAAAGTGTTGAAAATTTTGCCAGGATTTCAACAATGTATTCTTTTTCCTGTAACTTATTGTAGTTTTAGTATATGGATCGATGATTAGTTGTCGCTCGTAAATCAAATATTTCACCTAAATGTTTTTCTTAAATTTGAACCTTCTTAAATGCTATATAAAATAAAGAAAATATTAAAAATGTGAAAATAAATATTTTAGTAATTTTTTGAAATTTGCTAGTGTGAAAATGTTTTTTTTTTGGGGTAAAACTGGTAGGTGCATCGGTTTACAATGTATTTAATTTTTATTTCTCGTACGTTTATGACTTATTTAATTTTAATTAATTAAAATATGGTAATATCGAAGTATTAAATCGTGTTAAAAAAATATTAATTGGGGTAGAAAAATACCATGTAGTAAATTAATAATTACTTTACTAAGCATTACTGGCATTCTTATAATTTTTTGGTAAAACTTACATTACTTGTATCGGGCAGCGATTTTCTCGAAATATACTGTTATACTTGAAGCTTAGAGAAACCAATTACATATTTAGAAACAGCGTATAAAGCTTGATTCGTGAGTGCTGGCAAATATATAGTATATATATTATATATATAACTTAAAATTTAAAATTTTCTAAAATTTATATATATTTATATTTATATTATATATTTAATAGTAATATTTATTATATTATTATATATATATATAATTGGGTTTTACACAGAATTGATTTAGATAAAAAATCATTTTTGATTTTTTGGATTTTTTTGATTTTTTGGATTTTTTGAAAATCGTGACGTCACGCGAAATATAATTTGTAAACAAACTTTTTTTTTTTAAGTTCGATTAAGTATTATTTTTAACCCTAGGCCCTATATCTGAGTTCAAAATCTTAAAATAGGGCTTATAGTCTATGACACAATGAAACAGAAACACTAAAGAGTGTTCTTTGTAATAATGATAATATATTACATCAGAAATAAAAGAAACATGTTTGAAACATGATCTTTTGTTGACATTTTTAAAGTGTAGAAATTTGAAACAGAGTAGCCTTGCTGTGATATTATAATTCTAAATTTTTATTTCTATTGAAATTAAATCACTTAAATATCCAAAAAAATTAAAAATATATATATAAAAAAGCAAAAAATCATGATTTTTTGGAGCAAAAAATCAAGTGAAAAAATCAGTTGAAAAAATCAATTGATTTTTTCTGTGCCATCCCTGTATATATATAAATAAATAAAAAAAAAATATTATTTTTTTAACAACATTCCAGTAATAAGCTTTATACGCTGATTCCAAATATGTAATTGGCTTTCTTGTAAGTATCGTAGACCGGTTTCATTCTCGAGTATATTGGCGTACTACCATAATTGTGAAGTTTGGCGCTATTTTTTTACGTAAAAATAATTAATCAAAATATAATATATAACATAACGGTAATATAATACATAATATGTAATATAGGTAATAGATAAACAATAAAAGGGAAATATTATTAAAAACTAAAAAAAAAATTATTTATACATGAAATATAGTTACCAGTTTTTACCCGTTAACCCCCAGTTTTACCCCAACCAGTGTTTACCCCAAAAGTGAAACCACTTAATAACTTAAAAAATAATATCACTAAATAGTAAATACAATTTAACATACATGGAAATCTCTTTAATTTTCAGCACCTTTTTGTATGCTGTTTAATGCGATGTATGATCTCTTCCAGTTCTTATAGATTTGCAGGACTTTAACTTTTTCAAAAATAAATTTTTTTTAAATGGGGGATATTTGTTTTAAATCCATAGTTACACTGGTGTGGGCCCAACTTTGAAATAGTTTTAAAATATAGTCCTTTTATCTACCAAAAAGAAAACATTTCCCCAATTTCATAACGGTTGTCATTATGAAAATATAGCACATTTTCTAAACTTAACCAGTTTTTACCCCCACCGAACCAGTTTTTCCCCCTTTGACGGTCATTATATATTATATATAATATATATATATATTATATATATATATATATATATAGTATATATATTATATATATATAAATATTAATATAGCGCTAACTACTTATTATAGAAGGTGACGCTAAAAAGTGTAACGTTGATGTATTACACCTGCAACCAGACGGAACCGGGAGAGCTCGGATATAAAAAAATTATTTATATAGCAGGTAGACATACTCTATGAGAATACATCAATAGAATGTTCAATACTAGGTTCGAAATGAATTGTTTTTTTTTTTTAACCCTGTATCTAGGGCGAAATTAGGTTAGGCCTAGGTTAGGTTTTTTAGGTTAAGGTTTCCGAGGGGTCTAGTCGAGCGATAAAAAATGTGTCCATCTTGGACCAGACGTAAAGACACATCTATTTATGTAATCATAGAGGCTACCTGTGAAGATTTTTTTTGCTTGAACTCCGAGCTACCCGTTCTGGTGTGGGCGTTAGTTAAACGTTAGTACCATAATATATATATCATAACTATGTATAACTAGTATAAGGGAGTCGACTATGACCGTTATCGATATAAATATATATATATATATATATATATATATATATTAGTAATATACGCTATATATATATATTATAATTTAATTAGTTATAGTATAATAGGTTGAGGAGTGTATTGAATACATATTACTATATATATTAAATCATATTCTTGATATATATATTAATAGCAGTATATATTATATATATATATATAATATATATACTATATATATATATATATATATATATATATATATATATATATATATATATATATATATATATATATATATAGAGAGAGAGAGAGAGAGAGAGAGAGAGAGAGAGAGAGAGAGAGAGAGAGAGAGCACGAGTAGCAAAAAGTTGCTGGAGGCGCGATATATATATATATATATATATATATATATATATTATTATATACATATATATATAATATATAATATATATATAAATTATATATATATATATATATATATATTTATATATAATATAGACGCTGGTACACTTGCTGTGTGAAAATAATCAAGGTCATTTGCTCACAAACTACAAACCCTTGCCAAACGTAAAATAATTATTTGTTTATCAAACTGATTTAACATATTTATATGGATGATGAACTTGATTCTCTTCTAGAGTATTTTCTGATCTTGTTAAACTGCCTTTAACTTGACTTGGCTTGTTGGGGTGAGATTTAGATTTATTTTTTCGCGTTTCGGTTAGCACACCAAAAAATTAAATATATATTAGAAATTCACGGCATAGATACGGAAATATTTAAAATGCTGACAACAACCACAACGTGAGCGCCAACACAGTTGTTGTACATAAATGTATAGTATATCTATCCGATTCTTTTAGCTTATTGCAACTATCTTTTAATTGGTGTTACTCTATATTTTAAAATCAGTTATGTACTCTACTTGACTTTAATTTTTGTACGATTATTAATAATACGGCTCGCTGTTGATTAATTTCGTTAAATGCACAATACAACAAGTAAGTCAAGTACATTTTAATTTTATAACAGTTTTTATATACCCTTTATTTTATACCAAGTTAAAAATTAAACAACTTAAATTGGCTACAATCAAATGTCAAAAATAAAAAAAAATGTACGTCTTTTATAATAAAATTCAATTAAGTTTTTTCAAATTTTTGTGTGAAAGTTTATTACAAAAATTTGTTTTGGGAGTCTGAAAGAGTCGGTTTTTTTTTTACTCGATCGTCGCCGATCGTGCGATTCCAACTTTTTGTGGGTTAATCGTCTTGTCCTCGATCCGACTGTTGTTTGTCGATCTTCTCTTACCGTTCCTGAAAACTGCTCGACTCCCGATCTTCTCCGACTGCCGACTCCCGACTGGTCTCGTCTCCCATTATTCTGCTGTATTTTATTTTAGTAATTGTGTATTTTATTATATAGTATTTATGTTATATGATATATGATATATATATATATATATTATAGTTATATATATATATATATATATATATATATATATATATATATATATATATATATATATTATATATTATATATATATATATATATATATAATATATGTTTGAATTTTTATTTAATTTTCCATAAATTTTATTTTAAATAACCATTTAAGTTAATATGAATACGTAACTATATAATACAATATTTCTTTTTTGAAAATTATTTAATGTAAATTTTGCCAAAGCCAGTGCCACTCTTATTACGTGTCTGAACAAACACCATATTCTATATATGGGTAACACACCAATATCCAATAACTTACGATTATCGGAAAAAATAATCGATATTTGATAACATTACCTCAAACCGAACTATTACCTATATATATTTAAATGGGGCTACTAATTGCAACGCAGTATTGCATATTTTGAACTCTAAAACAGTACAGGTTTAATTTAAATTTAAGCAATTGGATTTAAAGATTGCAAATAATAAATATCTATTATAACTAATTAAAATATTTAGTACAATAATATTAATAATATATATTATTATAAGAGCAATTTACAGAAATAGTTTGCTAAGCCTAATAAAAGTATTATTTGGTATTTGTGATTTAAACTAAAAATAAAATACTATGTAAGCAATAATAATAATCACTGGTGATCTAATATAATATTTATATAGTAAAATATATTAATTATAATAATTCGGAAATAATAGAAATATGAAGTAACAGAAGAAATAAAAACAAATAATAATAATAAATAATATATAATAATAACAGTATATAATAATATATAATAATAATAATAATAATAATAATAATAATAATAATAATAATAATAATAATAATAATAATAATAATAATAATAATTAAATAAAAAAAATAATAAAAAAATGAATAATTCCATAACTACTAGTACTACTACTACTACTATACCTACTTCAAATATTAATAATAATAAAATATGATAATAGTTAATATATAATAATAATAATAATAATAATAATAATAATAATAATAATAATACAAGCAATTACCAAAATAGTTATGCTAATGTTATAACGAAGGAAAGTAATTATGGACTATTAATAATTGGTAGGGAAAATATTTGTTATATAATAATAATAATAATAATAATAATAATAATAATAATAGTAATAATAATAATAATTATAATAATATGTTAAATGATTCCACTATTAAAATAAAGCAATGATAAAAAAAAAATTAAATTTCTTGATATTACATAACTTTAAATTTCTTCTAAAAAAATAAGTTCCTTAAAACAAGACATAACCAGAAAATCTTTCATCCCAACACCTCGTCAGTAAAAAATTAAAATCATTTCCACTTCCTCAGAAAGAGTGTCCTTAAGTCCGAAAAACTAAAGAATGAGGCTTCCAGCCTTCATGGAGGTTCAAAGTGTAAGAGTTGCGGACTTCTCCTCTCATATTTGCGTCTTCTGATTCTTTTTCTTCTCA
>JABUQX010053360.1:15000-20000 GCA_015478945.1 Trachelipus rathkii
AAAAATAAAAAAAAAAAGAAAGAAAAAGGATGAAAAGGTAAAAGGGATGAATAGAAAAAGGAAGAGAAGAGAGAGAGAGAGAGAGAGAGAGAGAGAATTGCTGTCTTTTAAAATATGAAACTACTACTACTACTACAACAGTTACTACTACTACAACAACAATTACTACTACTTCTACTACTACTACTACTACTACTACTAATAATAATAATAATAATAATAATAATAATAATAATATAATAATAATAATAATAATAATAATAATAAAAATACTAATCATTTTTAAAACCTTAATTTGAATAATATACACTTTGACCTTACATCAGAATGTACAATTGCAGGCATTGCCAATTCACTGGTCAGTGGCTAATATATGCATTAAACTACAATGCGTGAGTTACATTGTAGCTTGTTAAAATAATAGTTATTATTAATTGGTTATTAGGAGCTTAAATTGACCAATCAAATAATATAAAATTTTGTTTGTTAATTATTAATGTGCATATATATATATATATATTATATATTATATAGTAAATTCTATTAGATATATATGAATATATATAGTTGTAAATATATATTAGTGTTAGATAGTAACTGTATATTGTATATATTAGTATATTATAATTATATAGTAAGTTATATGTAGTATTACTGTGCAACCGCAGACCTGTGAGCGGCAGTGACGCCACCTTATTGTGCCTGACATCTTTGAGGCACTAAAGCCATTGGTTGGGGAATTCTTCGTCCTTCTGAGGTATTATGCGCATCCCTTGCTGTGAGCTTCTAAAACGTTTTGCATCGAAAAGTATTATTACAGGCTTGGGCAATTCAAGAAAGATTTTAATTTAGCGAATATTTTTGTCAGCTGATATTAATCTTACTAATTTTTGGGTGAGAAAAACGAATATGACAAAGAAAATCTTTATTAGCTCTAGTTTCTGTGATATACAATTGGTGGAAATATGTTATTTAAACGGATTAAGAGAAAACGATACATTTTTAATTACAAATGCCAACAACATTGAAAGTGGATTTTAAATATTGTTAATGACAGTTACATTCTAGAGTTCTTAATTGGTGGACAGAATACCTGCAGGTGGTTTGCGTTGTGAAGAATTATCATGTGGTGACTTTATGGCTGATCGATTTTTTTCTTTTTAGCTTGCCTCTTGTAAGTGAGTTCCGAAGCATCCCTACACACAGACCAGCAGTAATCTGCAAGCATAGAAATTTCATTCCAATTGTGCGCCGATATCTTGGTGTTATTAAGGTTACAGAAATATCCTGATGGAATCTTTCTCCGTTGTTCATCTACTGACAGCGTCCGAAACAAGCTAGGAAGGAAAAACGTCTAGGTGGAGTGGTAGAAAATGGAAATTTTAAGGGGCTAGTTGTTTGCAGGTCCGCGAGTTGATGGTTTATTTTTCCAGGAAGTACTGGTCACCAATCTGAGTTGTAGTGTATCATCTTCTTGTTGTTGCTAAGAATCCATTGTTTACTCTCTTTAATTCTTCCCAAGCTTTTTGCTTTCTCTTTCTTCTCAAACTCGAATCTCAAACGCAGGATTTTCTTGTAACAGTCGAGATGTTGTGGCCTCAACAAAATTATCTTCCTAAAAACCTTTGCGATCACTCAGTTTAGGAAATTTGTCCTCGTAATGGCCATTAAGGCCCTCCCTCCTTCGGCCTGGTTCATTGCCTTTGACAATAATTTCATGGGACCTTTGGTGCCTCGAGCTTTAATATGAAGAAGTGGAAGAAGAATTACATCTTTTGGGTCAAAGAAGAACTTCGGCATAACGACATTTTTCGTCGCTAGAGTTCCAAGGTTTCTTGCAGCCAGTCTGTTGGTGAATGTAATGGTACTTTTCCTATCTCCTACTTGTCGCCCCGATGGACGATAAAAAGCAGTGCAGTAACTTTAGTGTTACCCTTCCTGTTGCATACTCTAAGAGAAACTTCGTTGACTTTTGAGATCGTCACAGATTGTTCCACCTGGTCATTTCACCATATTTGACTGAGTCGATGGTAGGTGCTATTGTGTTTGGTATTAGTGAGTCTCGCTTCATGTAAAGCTTGCCATACCAATTCAAGATATAGAAGGAAGACGGTTGGCCGTTGTGTAGTAATACAGCTTTCAACTTAGCTTGGAGGAGTCTATGAATATCCTCCATTCAGTTGGATCAGATTGTTTTTCCTCTCAAAAAGGGAAGCAGATCCCTCTGGCGGTTGCTCTGTAGTTATGTGTAGACCCTGAGTTCATCACGGTGGAGAAGAATTCCATTGCTGTATGTCTTTACCTCTAAGAAGTTCTTGGCCTTCCTTCTTTGACGTCAAATGGTCTCGAATGAGATCACTCAATTTCCGCTTGATCAGTTGTGCGGTGTATCATCGTTTTACTTTAAAATCTGGGTCATGGGTTGATGTGGATGAGGCTTGGTCTTAATGGTTTTCTGGTCTTCTTGCCACACGTGTTCATTTTCTAGTCTGTCAAGGTCATAATAGTGTGAGGTGGAGTATGGACTGTAGACTATCTGAATGGTGGATAGGTCGGATGGAGATTTCGGGTTATTTTGACTGTTTCCTCTTCTCCTATTGAGGCAATCCTGCCTTGTATAGGGTGGAGTAAGAGAAGTGCTATGTGTTATCTGTAATGGTTTGGGTAAGCTCCCGCAACCATAGGCACAGCAAATGCCACACATCGTTTTTATTTTTCATCATTCTCCGTAGTATAACTGAAACAAGAGTTTGCAACACTATGTGGAAGCCCATGTTATCCTGGTCCCTAATCTTCCATACTAAAATAATTCTGATAGGTAGTCTTCACAAGAGGCGTCAGATTGCGTTTCTGTGACACGAAAGTATTATTTCACTACATATGTAACAAAAATTGTATTCTACTAAATTTACATTTTCCGTGGCTTTTGAATAAAAACAAAAGCTTATACTTCAACAAAAAATCAGAAATTCCGAAAAAAATAAGACATAAACAATATGAACTTACAGTCACATTAACAGTTATCATGTTTATAACCTACAAACATCTGGAAAACGTTCTGTCATGTCAGTGGAGTGGTGTGACAAGTGACAACTCCCAAAAATAAAATTTCCCCCATACTACAAATGTAGACTCTAAAAAATTATATGTCACTGTATATCCAAAGCAAGAGCTAATCGATCATTTTTTATGGTGATTTTTTGAAATTAAGCAGGTGGAAATACATTAGAAACGCTAATTTTGAGCCCGAAACAGTTTCATTGTTGGGCAGTGAATTCTATTTTTTTCTATTTAAAATGTGTTTTAAACATCCCATATTAATTTTTCAACTTTCAACTTTATCCCGCCTCTCCGACACCGGCTTCCTTCCGGTCCTTATTGGCAGAATTGCTGAACGAGTGATCAAGTCGAGGGACAAACCTTAGAAATATAAAGCGAACATTGGTGAGTGGGCTTCCTCTCACCGACGAAAGCGCTTGCGCGAGGTGATACTTGCACGCCTCCGTATTGGCCAAACCAATATTACTCGCAGCCACTACATGTCACGGGACCCTCCTCCATCTGAATTTTGCCGTCACCATACCCCTCATCTATTTCACCATATCTTCAATTGATTGTCCATATACTGTACCCTATCTCCGTCCCTCATTTCTAAACTTATGGCCCATACACCTTCTAAAAGATTATCCATATCTTTATCTGAATCCTCCCACTTCAACAGTAATTCTATTTTTCTCTTATATTCAAGAACTGAATATTCATTAAATTATGATATGCTATGTAATATTCTAACTGTTTATAAAAGTAATAATTTAAGGACATCTTTTTATTTATTTTGTTATCTGAATATTAACTTCGCCTCGACATTTCTTCAAATTTTTTTGACATTAAATTTATATGGTATGAGTCAAGGTATGGTCAGTGAACCCACAATGGGAGTTGAATATTCCCCCAGTGTGAACCTCTTCTCTGTGGCCGTGGTGGTCTATACAATGAACTACTTGAACTAAAAAAAACTAATTATATGATAATATATTACTATCTCTATATATTATTATGTTATAAATATTATATTAAATATAGTATATTATAATATTTATATTTTATATATATAATATAAATATATTTAAATATATGTATATAATAATAATATATATCATATATAATATATATATATAATATAGTTTTTTAAGTTCAAGTAGTTCTGTATAGGACGCACCAGGCCCACAGAGAAGGGTCACACTGGTGGTAATATTCACTCCATATGTGGGTCCTGAACTCCTGACTCATACATATTTTTAATGTCAAAGAAAATTTGAATGGCGAGCGAAATTAATATTCAGTCAAAAATAAATAAAAAAGATGTCCTTAAAGCTTACATGTTTGATAGCCCTAAAGTCACATACAGAGTAAAGTGTTGTAGAATGAATAGGTCTTGAAGAATAAGAAAAAATAGAGTTACTGCTAAAATGGGAAGATTCAGAATAAGATATGGGATATCCTTTTAGAAGGTGTTATGGCCCATAGTGTAGTGTAGGGAAATTACTGTTGAAGTCTTTTAGAAGGTCAATGAAGATATGGGTGAATAGATTGAGGGGTAATGGTGAACGGCAAAGATTTGCAGATGGGGGAGGGTCCCCGTGACATGTAGTGGCTGCGAGTAATATTGGTGTGGCCAATACGAAGGCGTGCAAGTATCACCTCGCGCAGGAATCTTTCTGCGGTGAGAGGAAGCCCACTTCACGCAATGTTCGGCTTTAATTTCTAAGTTTGTCCCTCGCTGATCAACTCGTTCGCAATTCTTGCCAATAAGACCGGAAGGAAGCCTTGTCGGAAGAGCAAGGATAAAGTTGAAAGTTGAAATAATTGGGATGTTTAAAACAACATTTTAATAGAACAAATAATTCACTGCCCCAACAATGAAAACTGTTTCGCTCAAATTAGCGTGTTCTAATGTAATTTCCACCTGCTTAATTCAAAAATCACCATAAAAATAATCG
>JABUQX010053360.1:32500-37500 GCA_015478945.1 Trachelipus rathkii
AATATTTTCTTTATTTTATAGCATTTAAGAAGGTTCAAATTTAAGAAAAAACATTTAGGTGATATTTGGTTTAGAGCGACAACTATCATCGATCCATATCTCAAAAACTACAATAGTTAAAGGAAAAAGGAATAAATTGTTGGAATCCTGGAAAAATTTTAGGGAGAAAAAAAAAAAAAAAAAAATGAAAAAAAAAATGAAAAAATGAAAAAAAAATCATATCTCAAAAACTACAATAGCTACAGCGAAAAGGAATACATTTTTGGAATCCTTGTAAAATTTTAGTTAGGAAAATGTAAAAATAAATAAATAAATAAATAAATAAAATAAATATTGGCTATTTTTTTTTTAGGAGCAGGGGACATAATATATATATATTATTTGTAAAGGTATTACACGGCAATGTAGGGGGCTCGAGCCGACGGGAACACAGGGGGACGTTTTCCATACCCCGTAGAGGAGGGGCGGAGGAACACCCAAATACCAAAGAGCAGGGGTTCCGGAGACCCTCCCGGAGGGGGGGAATTAGTCCTACCCCATGGTTCCCCAGGCCAGAGAGACTGACTCCTGCCATCGGTGCAGTATACCCTTGGGATTCTTTAGTAAAAGAAAAAAAAGCAAAATTTAATAGAAAGTCTATTTATTTTAACGAGTAACCAATAAAAAAAGTCTCTAAATAGGCTCTCTAATCATATTACTATAATTATTAACAATAATTTTTTTATTTTTTTATTTTTTACAATTTTCCTATCTAAAATTTTACCAGGTTCCAAAAATGTCCTTCTTACTCTTTCTATTTTTAATTTTTGAATATATTCCCGTTCTTTTTTCTTTTACATTTCCGCCCTGCATGGACCAGCATTCCAGCAATGTATTCCTTTCGTGGCTCTTGTAGTTTTTGAATATCAGACGATATTAATTGTCACTCTAACCAATTATCACAAACATTTTATGTATGGGTGTAACTTGAAATTTTGATTTTTCATGACTTGAAAAAAAAAAAAGCCTAATTTTTACCAGTTTTCTCCCATTTGACGGTATATATATATATATATATATATATATATATATATATATATATATATATATATATATATATATATATATATATATATATATATATATATATATATATATATATATATATATATATATGTACATATATATATATATATTTATATATATAATTAAATATTTGAGTTGGTCATATTAAATTTTTTTATTTAGGCTAAACCGTTTTCTATTAATATTTCAAGGTACTCTTTTTTTTTCTTTATAATTCTAAAGTATTTTAGTAATATTTTTATTATTTTGTTTTATTAAATATTTTTTGTTATAAAATATTATTTATTATGTATAGTATTTTAACATACCATTTATAAACATAGTATTTATAAATAATTTTATACTCTAAAAATTCACAGATATGATATCCGCCAATTGCTTTGGGCACGGATTAGTCCTATTTTTAATGTTAAAATAATGTGACCAGATTTTTTGTAGTTAAAATCGGGACACACTATATATATATATATATATATATATATATATATATATATATATATATATATATATATATATATATATATATATATATATATATATATATATATATATATATATATATATATATATATATATATATTAATTTACCTTCAGTTACAGTATTTTTCGCTAGATGAAATTTTCTTCAGCAGTTCTGGAGACGATTTAATTAAATTGTAGAACTCCATACATGTCTGATCAAAATTTATTTTGGTAGTAAGAATTCCTTTCAGAGTTTGAGGTTTGAGTTGGGTTTTTTCAGAAGTCCAGATCTTATTTACATGAGAAAACGCATGTTCTGTGGAGGCATTTGTTCCAGGAAGAGAAAAGATATATTGAACTAATGCCGACAAATGTTGATGAGAAATATTACGATTCTTAAGGAAAGTAAATACTTCCACCCACCGTTTGTCTGTTACTAGATTCGAAGCATTCCATTCGTCTATTTTCTCGCCTATATATTTGATCGAACACGTAAACTCGTCAAACAAATCTGAATCATTCTTGCGGTCAAAAACCTCTTTTTCTGACGCAAAATCCATTGTTTTTTCAATTTGTGACCAACTTAGGGTTTTCCTTAGCGAAATCCAATCCATAAATTCAAAATCTGAAAAATGTAACTGACCACTGATCCAAGTACTTCAAACAAGTATCATAAAAAATCCACAACTGTTTTCTACTACTCCCTCTTCTTCATCAAGCTTGCTAAGTAGCCCTCAAACCGAATGTGGTAAAAACACATGGTCTTTTCTCGACTGTAATGTTTCTTTCATATTGGATATTTCTAGCAATACTTCTATCTGCTGAAATATTGTCTTCTTCAATCTTCATAACAACTTTGTGAAAAGAAGCTGCCTGGGAATGAAGGAAATGAAGCCATATTTCAGCAAGGGGATTTTCAAAAAATATTTTCAAAACCTCTGGACATTTGTTCTGACTGTCAAAGTATAATTTCAGTCCAGGAAAGAGTTTCAACACTCTTTCGATAGCAGGCATTAAAGCAAGCCATCTTGTTTTGCTGTATCCAAGAAGCTGTTTATACTCAATCTCGACAAAATCGCAAAATTCCTTAAGCTCTTCTACTCGAACGGTATAAATGTAAAAATACGAATATATTTTTACAATTACAGCTTCAACATCAACAGGGAGGCAATAGCTACCACATTGCACTGCGTTATGCAGAATATGAGCGAAACATCCTATTCCAATTAACTCTCTGCCCATGAAGCTTTCTAAAAATGTTATTTACTCCTTTTCTTGCATGGCTCCCAAAATTACAATTTGTGTTATCACCACAAAAACCAACTACTTTTTTGTGTAAATCATAATTTTTAATTAAATCTATTAAATAATTTACGACTATGTCAGAGGTCTCTGAAGGGAGAGATTGAAGGTCAAGGAGCTTTACCTGAACTCCTACGTATGGCTGGAAGAAACGAACCATAACGGGAAACAGTTTTATGTATCCATGATTGCTCTCATCGGTTAAAAGTGTTACACAGTGGGCATCTTTTATTTGTTGTCGTAGTTCTGCCTCAGCATATGGAGCAAAAACATTTAAAACAATTGTTTCGCACTTTGTTCTAGCACAAGAAAATTTTGGCTCAAAGGTTGTCTTAAAAATCTTACTAGCGCAATCTGCAGATCTAAAACTTTGATTTTCTCTCTCAGTATGGTACGCCCACAAACCTTCTGCAGCACTAACTTCTAGATCCTTCGAAGTAGGTGTCATTCTTTTGAAACATTGCCGAAAGTATTTGGAACATTTCTAAAAGAATTAAAATTAAACATGTCTCATCAGTCATCAAGTCTTTCGCTTTTTTACTCTTTTCTATATATATATATATATATATATATATATATATATATATATATATTCTCTATAATATATATATATATATATATATATATATATATATATATATATATATATATATATATATATTTTATAATCATTATTGTTTTGTTATTTTTTAATTTATAATTTTATATTAACTATTATAATTATTTGAAAAAGGAAAAATAACGGGATCTCTGGAAAAAGCGGGACTTCTAAGAAAAAAGCGGGACATTTTTTTCTATTTTAAAGAAGCGGGACAGGGTCGAAAAAAGCGGGACTGTCCCGCCTAAAAGCGGGACTATGGTCACTTTAGTTAAAAGCGTATTTAAATAGCGGCTATTCTTTCCTTTTTCTTTTCAATTTTGCATAATCTTATATATTTATTATGTAATAATTTCATTTATTTGACCAACTTTCGCAAAAAAATAAGAGAATATTATCGTAACATTATGAAATTTGCAAAAATAGATCGTTTCTAAAATGTCAACTCGTGCTGAGCACGAGTAGCACGAGTGCAGGAGTCGCCTCTGATATATATATATATATATATATATATATATATATATATATATATATATATATATATATATATATATATATATATATATATATATATATATATATATATATATATATATATATATATATATATATATATATATATATATATGGTTAAATCCAGTTTAAAACCACAAATATCTCAATCCATATCTCAAAAACTACAATAGCTACAGGGAAAAGGAATACATTGTTGGAATCCTGGTAAAATTTTATTGCGGAAACTGTAAAAAAAAAATCATATCTCAAAAACTACAATAGCTACAGCGAAAAGGAGTACATTTTTGGAATCCTTGTAAAATTTTAGTTAGGAAAATGTAAAAAAATAAATAAAATAATAAATAAAATAAATATTGGCTATTTTTTTTTTTTAGGAGAAGGAGATATAGTATATATATATATATATATATATATATATATATATATATATATATATATATATATATATATATATATATATATATATATTATTTGTAAAGGTATTACACGGCAATGTAGGGGGCTCGAGCCAACGGAGAACGAACGGGGGGGACGTTGCATACCCCGTAGAGGAAGGCAGAGAACCAGACACCAAATACCAAACGGGGTTCGGGACCCTCCCCCGGAAGGAATAATCTACCCATGTAGTTGACTTCTGCCATCGGTGCGGTATACCCTTGGGGTATTCTTTAGTTAAAAAAAAAGCAAAATTTAATAGAAAGTCTATTTATTTTAACGAGTAACCAATAAAAGGTCTCTAAATAGGCTCTCTAATCATATTACTATAATTATTAACAATAATTTTTTTTTTTTTTTTTTTACATTTACTATATCTAAAATTTTACCAGGATTCCAAAAATGTATTCCCTTTTAACCCTGTAACTATTGTAGTTTTTGAGATGCATTTTTTTACATTTCCACTAAAATTGGAACAGCATCCACATCAATGTATTCATTTTCCCGGTAGCTGTTGTAGTTTTTGAGATATGGATTGAGATATTTGTGGTTTTAAACTTGATTTCACCTATATATATATATATATATATATATATATATATATATATATATAAACTATATA
>JABUQX010053360.1:40000-45000 GCA_015478945.1 Trachelipus rathkii
ACATTACCTTAAACCGAACTATTACCCTATATTATAACTATATTAAATTTAATATAATTTTTCTTTTATGAATAAATATTTTTCAAATTGAAATTATTATTATTATTATTATTATTATTATTATTATTATTATTATTATTATTATTATTATTATTATTATTATTATTATTATTATTATTATTATTATTATTTTCCAGTATTAAAAAAAATATGTAGAGATAACTTTCCTCGAAGAACAAAACTTACTGAAATGTAAAATGTCATCACAATAATAACAACAATGTAAAATAATAATAATAATAATAATAATAATAATAATAATAATAATAATAATAATAATAATAATAATAATAATAATAATAATAATAATAAAATAAATAATAATAATAATAATAATAATAATAATAATAATAATAATAATAATAATAATAATAATAATAATAATAATAATCTAACAAGCATCTGAAGAATACGATCGATAAAACTACAAGAAGTATTGATTATATTCATACACAAAACACAAATATAAACACCCTATCTAGAACCCTCTGGCAAAAGCTCACCACTTTTTCAAACTTAATTCCCCTTCTTTGGGAGTGCCTTTGATTTGGTGGGAGTTAGGAGGGATGAAGCATGGGTCTATCCTCCTTTTTCCTATTCATCATTTCCCCCCCCCCCTCCAACACTGCAATGGAAGTGGGTGGAGGTGGATTGCTAAATCTATATTTGGATTTTTTAAAAGTTTTATGAAATGTTTGAACGCTCAATCCTTTTTATTAATAAACTTTTAATATAAAATCCAAGATTTTCAAAACATTGAGTATATATATATATATATATATATATATATATATATATATATATATATATATATATATATATATATATATATATATATATACTATATATATATATATATATATATATATATATATATATATATAAATACCGTACCTGGGGGTTAAGAGGTTGAAACTGTCAAAATTATTTGATGACTTCAGCCTCTTCATTTATAATTTAAAATAATAAAAAAAAAATAATCAAAGCAAATGAAAAGTATATGTCATGAGGAAAAACCTTTTTGTGGTTCGTGAAGATTTTTTAGATTTAGTGTCTGTTGAACGGACAAAAGGGAAATCAATCTCTAGCCGAGGCAATACTACGAAGGTTGAAAATTTGAAATAAACGATGATGGCGCAAAAAGCAATGAAGAAAGTTTTAAAGGTGTTCTCAAACTGTCGAAATATAAAGTGGGAATGTTTGTGTGTATATTTGCTGTTCTTATTCACATGGAGTACAACACATTAGAAACTACAGACACAGCGAAAACAATTGGGCACTATTTTAGGTCACAGAGGCGAACAATTACTGTATTTTCATTTGAAAAAAAAAATTTCCAGAGACTAAATGCACAAAACTAACACGAATGTGCCAAACAAGGTGAGTGGAACGTTACGATGGATTGTTACGATTTAGAAAAGTTTTTAAAAGCAATTGTTGAAGTTTTAGAAGAGGTTGAGATGGATCAAGATATTGAACTTTCTTCAAATCCCTCGAATCTTTTGAAAACTGTAATCAAGAATGAACTCGTTATAAGTTTAATTATGATTTCAACTTTATTCTCATTTACTCTTCCAATAAGTACACTATTGCAGTTTCCATCATTAGCTACAGCAGCTGCTCTTAATCATATTGAAAATGTGATGCTTTTGCTTTGAAAGATTTTCGCGAGAACATCGATAAAAATTTTCAAACAACTTCGTATTTGCAACCGACGAGCTTCTGCTTTCGTTTAATTACTTAATGAAGAAATGACATTCTCTCGTGTAAGAATCAGAGTTAAATGAAAAGAAACAAAGAAATTGCAATCCGTTTTTTTGATGATTTTTTGAAACCAGTTAGAGCGCAAGTTCTTGAGCCATACATCCATACTTAACATTATTTTTGTAAAATGAATCAATATCAAATAAAAGTTTTACAAATTTTTTAAATAAATTTGATAAATACAGACAAATCTGGATCAAAACAGATTCTAGAATCTATCTTACTCGCATCATGCACAACACAAAAGATATTTTCCTACCCTGAAAAGGTTCAAAACAAACTTTCTTAATTATACTGTGGTGGAAAGACTAACAAAACTGACTTTAAAGAGTGCTCTTCATAGTTACACAATGTAAATAGAGAAAATTATAAATCATTTTGATGCTAAGAGAGCAAGAAATATATATATATATATATATATATATATATATATATATATATATATATATATATATATATATATATATATATATATATATACTATATATTTACACTATATATATATATATATATATATAATTCCCATTTATTGTATTTTGAAAATGCTATCAAACAGATTATTTATTTATTCCCTTTTTTTCCAGTAAGGATATATATATATATATATATATATATATATATATATATATATATATATATATATAAAAATATATATAAAAAAAAAAATATATATATATATATATATATATATATATATATATATATATATATGAAGAGTCGAATATATAAAAAATCAAAGCTAAATACAGATGGAAATAATTTTTATTTATTAGACACACGAAGACAAATATACATATATAAAAATTTTATAAACAGAGAGGGAGTAATATATATATATATATATATATATATATATATATATAATATATATATATATATATATATATATATATATATATATATATGCTATATATATATATATATATATATATATATATATATATATTAAATTAGTAGCCATTAATTAAACCTCTATCCCATGAATTGAATGATTCATGAACTACCGCAATAGGTTCTTGGTCAGGGGAAATTAAGTTAAAGCCACGTAGATTAAAGAGAGCAGATTATCTAGGCTTGATAGCAAGTCCTGCTTCAATTCAACGCATTTGTAAATTCTAGCCACCGTAGACGTGGTTTCGTATCCAAATGGACTAGAAGCTAAAATCATATGAATGAGAGAGAGAGAGAGAGAGAGAGAGAGAGAGAGAGAGAGAGAGAGAGAGAGAGAGAGAGAGAGAGAGAGAGAGAGAGAGAGAGAGAGAGAGAGAATTTGTTATAATAGACTGTTTTGTTGAATTTGTTAGCTGGTTTTAGTGATGTGTGGTATTGAGATTAGTGAAATTTCTCTATGCCATACACTGCAATTAAATATTACAGAAAATCTATACTGAAAGCAATTTTTTTGGGTTGGTTCAGGTAGCCGGAACGAGATTTGAACACTCGTTCTCGCGAAAGTAAAACTATGATCCTAAAAAGAGAAAAAAGTTCGCTTTAATCCACTGAGCCACCGTGAAATTATAATTATATATATATATATATATATATATATATATATATATATATATATATATATATATATATATATATATATATATATATATATATATATATATATATATATATATATATATATATATATATATATATATATATATATATATATATATATATATATTATAAATAAAAAGGAAGTGGTGAAGGCGGTGGGGGGGGGGGGGGTCTATGCTGGAGCGAATCAAGTTTAGAGTGTAATAAACCTTTAGTAAAGCTTCACAAATATGAATACACCTTTTTATATATATAAAAAAATAGCACATTCGAATGTAAATAAATACCGAGTGATTTCTCCTAATATGTAATGTTGATAATAACTTCTGAATGTTTTCGAATGTGATACGCATTACTAATACATTTTTATTTTTTTTTTTTGTGATAAAGTAAATTGGGTTTTCAAAGTCAGGAAACTTTTTAACAGAATTATATTATTACTTTTAACACAATGAAATACGATATACAACACTTAACGCATAATCATAAGAATTTTCATGAGACTTTACCATTTATCTTCTGTAATTTCTCGATGTATATATATATATATATATATATATATATATATATATATATATATATATATATATATATATATATATATATATATATATATATATATATATATATATCACATATATATATATATATATATATATAGCTATAAATATATTTATGTTTATATATAATATATTTATATGTTTTTCTCAGTCACTCTATATATATATATATATATATATATATATATATATATATATATATATATATATATATATATATATATATATATATATATATATATATATATATATATACATATCAAAATTCAGAGAATAACTTCAATAAAAGAAAGAACTTTCTTGAGAACAAGCATCTTGATCATCGGAGGTCGCTATGACTTTTCTAATGTTTCCAATGACAATTTTATATTGGGGAATCATATGCGTACATCACATTTTAAAATCCCGGAAAATCATTTAGAATAAACGTATCACCAACTTGGGAGGAGAGAGAGTCACATCCCAAATATTATCGTTTCATTGGTGTAAAAAGATTAGAAATTCTGTAAAAAAAATTTTTTTTATCTTTTTATAATTATTATTATTTCTTAGAATGGTAAAACAATAAAATTTTTATGGTCAACCAAAACTTCAACAGCAGTTTTCCCCTAGAAGAAAATTTTTTTTAAAAAAAAACGAAAAAAAAAAAATTTAAATGGTGACTCTCTTCTTCCAAATAGCCGAAACATGTTTGATTTTTCTTTCCTATATCTATTATACTCTATTATCACGACTTCAATGTATTTTGCTTACGCAGGCTAATCACCTGTACAGCTTAAATCATATATATATATATATATATATATATATATATATATATATATAGATATATATATATATATATATATATATATATATATATATATATATATATATATATATATATATATATATATATATATATATTATATATATATATATATGCGTTGAAAAAATAAGGTAATAGTTCGGTTTGAGGTAATGTTATCAAATATCGATTGTTTTTTCCGATAATCGTAGGTTATTGGATATTGTTGTTACCCATATATAAAATATGGTTTGTTCGAACACGTAAGAGTGGCACTGGCT
>JABUQX010053360.1:50000-68981 GCA_015478945.1 Trachelipus rathkii
GTCAAGTCGTTCCTCAAGTTTGCAAGTGTGGACGCGTGACTTGTCCGCTCGTGTGGACCGGGCTTAACAGCTACACGAAAATAAATATCATTTTTTTAATCAGGAGACATTTTTACCGCGGAAATAAAAAATCAAAAAAATCACGCTTTTTAAAAATTAAAGTGTAAAATGTTGAAATATTACAGTTTTTTGACAATTCGAAGATGCCGCTTACTCCGACTTAGGACGGAAAGGTGCCAAATGTTGAAATTTTTTTTTAAAAACGGACGAATACCCACGGATAAACAAGAACGATGGATAGAGTCGGGGTTTCTCGGCCTACCGAGGGACGACGGGGGGGACGTCCCTCCGTCGGCTCGAATCCCCTAAAAAGGATATAAAAATAAAAAATAATATTTTCTCAAAAACGGTATTTGGCACTTTTGTGCTTCTCGAGACTACAGCAGTTTCAAGGTCAATCAGAGCTTGCACTATTTCAGGTCTAAGATATTACTAAATTTTAAGAAGTTATTAATAATAATTAGAATAAAATAATTTTTTTTTTTAGATATTACTAAAATTAAGAAATTTAAAGAAAAATAAAATAAAAAAATTTTTTTTAAGTTTCCTCGATGAAATTACTTCCTGAAATCAAAAATGTTATTTATTTTCCTGTAGATGTTATAGTTTTCTAGTTACATGCCTGAACTCTTCGGGATGCTGGCCTATATATATATATATATATATATATATATATATATATATATATATATATATATATATATATATATATATATATATATATATATATATATATATATATATATATATATATATATATAGGCCAGCCTCTAAAAAGCATAATCCATATATCAAAAAATACAACAGCTACGGAAAAGGAGAGACATTGCTGGAATCACTTTCAAAATTTTACCAGAAACTTAAAAATTAAAAAAAAAAATCATATCTTGAAAACTACAAAAGCTACAAAGGAATACATTTTTGGAATCCTTGTAAAATTTTGGTTAGGAAAATGTAAGAAAAAAAATAAAAAAAAATTAAACAAAAATTATATTTTTTTGGGGGGGTGCTGGGACATAGTATATATTTATATTATTTGTAAAGGTATTACGGCAATGTTAAGGGCTCGAGCCGACGAAGAACACAGGGGGACGTTTTCCATACCCCGTAGAAGGGGCGGAGAACCCCACGACACTAAATACCAAAAGAGCGGGGGGGGGTTCCAGGGCCTCCTGGAGAGAAGGGGAGTAGTCTACCCGTATTTCTCGGAAGGCCAGAAAGACCCAAACTCCTGCCATCGGTGCGGTATACCCTTAGGGTATTCTTTAGTTAAAAAAAAAAAAGCAAAATTTAATAGAAGTCTATTTATTTTAACGAGTAACCATTAAAGGTCTCTAAATAGGCTCTCTAATCAAATTACATAGTATATATTTATATTATTTGTTAAAGGTATTACACGGCAATTTAGGGGGGCTCGAGTAGGCAGGGAACACAGGGGGACATTTCCATACGTAGAAGAGGGCGGAGGAACCCCGCGACACCCAAATACCAAGGAGCGGGGGGGGAGGGGTTCAGGCCCCTCCCAGAGGTGAGAATAGTCCTACCCGTGACCCTCAGGCGAAGACCGACTCCTGCCATCGGTGCGGTATACCCTTGGGGTATTCTTTAGTTAAAAAAAAAAAAAAAATTTAATAGAAAGTCTATTTATTTTAACGAGTAACCATTAAAGGTCTCTAAATAGGCTCTCTAATCAAATTACTAAAATTATTAACAATAATTTTTTTTATTTTTTTTATTTTTGTTTTATTATTTTTATAAAATTTTACCAGGACTCCAAAAATGTATTCCTTTTCGCTGTAACTCCGTTAGTTTTAATTTTTTTTTTTTATACATTTTTCCCGCACTAAAATTGATAACTTATTCCAACAATGTTTTCCCTTTCGGTAGCTGTTGTAGTTTTGAGATATGGATTGAGATATTTTTAGTCTTTCTTTAGTTTTTATATATATATATATATATATATATATATATATATATATATATATATATATATATATATATATATATATATATATATATATATATATATATATATATATATATATATATATATATATATATATATATGGACAAAGATATACGCCCACACGGAACGGGAGCTCGGATCAAAAAAAAATTTTTACAGGTAGCATCTATGATACATAAATAGATGTTCTAGGGTCGAAATGAATTTTTTTTTTTTTTAACCTGTTCTAGGGGCGAAATTAGGTTAGGTTAGGTTAGGTTAGGTTAGGTTAGGTTAGGTCAGGTCAGGTCAGGTCAGGAAAAAAAAAAATTTCATTTCGACCCTAAAACATCTATTTATGTATCATAGAGGCTACCTGTGAAAATTTTTTTTGATCCGAGCTCCCGTTCCGTGTGGGGCGTTAAATAATTTTACCATATATATATATATATATATATATATATATATATATATATATATATATATATATATATATATATATATATATATATATATATATATATATATATATATATACTTTCTTTCACTATATATATATATAAGGTCAGCCTCTAGAAGAGCCATAATCCATAGCTAACGGAAAAGGAATACATTGCTGGAATGCTGGTCAATTTTAGTGCGGAAAATGTATTAAAAAAAAAAATCTCAAAAACTACAATAGCTACAGCGAAAAGGAATACATTTTTGGAATCCTGGTAAAATTTTAGATAAGAAAATGTAAAAAAAAAAATAAAAATTATTGTTAATAATTATAGTAATAAGAATAGAGACCGACTTAGAGACCTTTTATTGGTTACTCATTAAAATAAATAGACTCTATTAAATTTTACCTTTTTTTAACTAAAGAATACCCCAGGTATACCGCACCGATGGCAGGAGTCAGGGGTCTCTCGGCCTTCAGGGAACTACGGGTAGGACTAATTCCCCCCTCCGGGAGGGTCTCGGAACCCCCGCTCTTTTGTATTTTTGTGTCGCGGGGGTTCCTCCGCCCCTCCCCCTACAGGGTATGGAAGAAGCAATCCCCTTGTGACCCTATTATAAATATAATACCTTTACAAAGTATATACTATAACATATATATATATATATATATATATATATATATATATATATATATATATATATATATATATATATATATATATACATATATATATATATATACTCTCTCTCTATCTCTCTATATATATATATTATGTCCAACACCCCCAAAAAAAAATAGCAATTGTTGATTCATTTGCACATTTTCTAACCAAAATGTTACAAAGGACTCCAAAAATGTATTTCATTTCCCTGTAGCTTTTGTATTTTTGAGATATGATTTTTTTTTTTTTTTTTTCCTCGGTAAGTTTGCCAGGATTCCAGCAATGTATTCCTTTTCCCGGTAGCTGTTGTAGTTTTTGAGATATGGATTGTGGCTCTTCTAGAGGCTGGCATATATATATATATATATATATATATATATATATATATATATATATATATATATATATATATATATATATATATATATATATATATATATATATAATATTTATATATATATATATATATATATATATATATATATATATATAGAGAGAGAGAGAGAGTAGCAAAAAGTTGCTGGAGTCGCCACTGATATATATATATATATATATATATATATATATATATATATATATATATATATATATATATATATATATATATATATATATATATATAGATATATAATATATATATATATATATATATATATATATATATATATATATATAACGCTGGTAACACTTGCTGCTGAGTCAAAATAATCAAGGTCATTTGCTCACAAACTACAAACCCCTGCCAAACGAAAGAAAAATAATTATTTGTTTATCAAACTGATTAATTATTTATATTTTTATCAAACTGATTAATTATTTATTAAATTATCTTACCACCACTTACTGGTTGTGGGTAGATAGATATATTTTCGCGTGTCTACACACCAAAAAATTAAATATATATTAGAAATTCACGGCATTAGGTACGGAAATATTTGAAATGCTGACACAACCACAACGTGAGCGCCAGCACAGTTGTTGTACATAAATGTATAGTATATCTATCTGATTCTTTTAGCTTATTGCAACTATCTTATAATTGGTGTGACTCTATATTTTAAAATCAGTTATATACTCGACTTTAAATTTTGTACGGTTATTAATAGCATCATACAAAATCGTATATCGCTCACTGTTGATAATTCGTTAATGCACAATACACAAGTAGTCAATACATTTTATTTTATAACCAGTTTTATAACCTTTATTTTATAACCAGTTAAAAATAAACAACTTAAATTGGCTACAAACAAATGTCAAAATAAAAAAATGTACGTCTTTTATAATAAAAATTCAATTAAGTTTTTCCAAATTTTTGTGTGAAAAGTTTATACAAAATTGTTTTGGGAGTCGAAAGGAGTCGTTTTTTTTTACTCGACTCCCGACTCCGACTCCCAACTCCGACTCCCAACTTTTTGGGAAATCGACTCCCGACTCCGACTCCGACTCCTTACCCCTAGAAAACGCTCGACTCCGACTCCCGACTCGACTCCCCATCCCTGATATATATATATATATATATAATATATATATATATATATCTATAATATTTCTACCAATCTATATCAATCTCTCTATTTATTTCTATATATATATATATATATATATATATATATATATATGGTAGAATCATGACCGAGCCTTTCTTCCTTCTAGGAGTAATAGAAACCAAGCAATGTATATTGACATTTCCATATATATATATATATATATATATATATAATATATATATATATATATATATATATATATATATATATATATATATATATATATATATATATATATATATATATATATATATATATATATATATATATATATATATATCACTGAATTTAAGCTATTGATCTCTTATATTAATTACAATAGACTTTAACCGCAGAAAAAAAAACACAAACACGATCTTGACACACACCATGAAAATTCTGCTCTCACACATCATAGACTAACACAAAACCACCAAATAAACATTCAAAACATGACACGCATCAGAAACATACATGACACCAATAAAAGAAAAATTACTGAAGCCTTCTGTGTATATAATCTTCCCAACTATAACCGCTGTCCTGGAGATCATAAAATAGAAAAAATTCAGAACAAAATTATGCAAATGTCACCCTACTACAAAAGTTTATTGGAAGACAAACCTACTAACAGTTAAATTCACAAAAGGGAAAAAAATCAATAGATCATCACGTATTGTCTGTGCTTGAAAAAGATCTTTAAGACGAAAGCTTGCATTAGGATTTTAATGTTTTTAAATTAATAAAGTGATTTTAAAGTGTATACTTGTCGTAAATAACCTAAAAGCAACTTGTAGTTGTAATTAAAGTATATATATATATATATATATATATATATATATATATATATATATATATATATATATATATATATATATATATATATATATATATATATATATATATATATACTATATTATATATATATATATATACTGACATCGAAACCATTCCCTTATCCGGAGGTTCCCTACCTGCTATCATTAGGTATTATAGCCAGGAGAAATTGTTTCATCTGACATAGAAAATTTGTCACAATATTTCCTGTGCCTTGTAAAGCGTTACTTAACTTTGTTATCACAACGTTGCAACAATTCTTTGCATGTACAGCTCGTTTTGAATATAGTCAATATTAATCAACTTCTGACAAATGGATTACTTTGAAAAGTTTAAAGTTAAGATATTGTTTACTGATGATGAGCTTTATACTATTATATTAAGGTATTTAAATCTGATAGATTTTGAAATTTATTCCGTGGGTTAGTGTCTCATCTCTTTGGTTAAGTATATAATAGTATTTTGAGTTTTTAAGTTACAATTATTTTCTAGAGTTGAAGCACTTTTTTATATTGTCACTTCCCGCTTTTCTCTCAACACTACCAACTTTGAAGAATTTCTTCTATAAAACATCTAAGTCTCCAAATATCCATACTACTAAAAAATTTTGATATTTTGGATATACCAATGTAGCAATACCTTTTTCAATCTTACAATATTTAAAAAGAATTAGGTCCGTTTTAAAAAAAGAATAAGTACTAGTAAATTTTTTATTTCTATTCAAGCATTTGAAAAAAACATTGAAGTATCATATTTGGAGAAATAAAAATCCGTCATTTCCATATGCCTTTAAAAGCTTTTGAAGGAGGGGAAACTGAATTTTGCCAAAAAAAAAAATTTTTTAATTATTGGCAAAAATATTTGCGTATTTTCAATATATATATATATATATATATATATATATATATATATATATATATATATATATATATATAAACGTATATATATATATATATATATATATATATATATATATATATATATATATATATATATATATATATATATATATATATATATATATATATATATATATATATATATATATATATATATATATATATATATAATTCTAAATTTATTTATGTAATGTAATACAGTTCATTATTTTGACATTTGTTTCTTTTGTTTACTTTAACTTTTAACCTTTATATATATATATATATATATATATATATATATATATATATATATATATATATATATATATATATATATATATATATATATATATATATATATATATATATATATATATATATATATATATATATATATATATAAATATAAATATATATATATATGTATATATATATATATATATATATATATATATATATATATATATATATATATATATATATATATATATATATATATATATACTATATATATATATATATATATATATATATTGTTGATGTTGAGTTTGTTTACAGGACTCACCACGGCACATAAAGGAGCTGCCATGGTAGGTTGGAAATACAATTCTATGTGCGAGTCCTAAAAGAATTATAATATATGTAAAAAAAAAAGAGGTGAGTCCTTACATAATTCAATTGTGTGTAAAATAAACAAATAAATATATAAATAAATAAATAAATATCACAAAGAATATTCCGTTCCTGAAGAAAGGAAAAAAATTGCGCAACTATTATTATAGAGGTTGGACGACTCAGACAAGACATGGGATAGGCTTTTAGGTTTAAGGACAATAGTGTAGGAAAATGGCAACGGAGAGTGGGTCCAGTTGAGGATAATCAATGAAAATGTAGTGAACAGATTGCGGGGTGTGGTAACGGCAAAATTTGCAGGCGGAGGGACATGTAATGGCTGTGACAGATTTTGGTTTGACCAATGTGTGGAGGCGTGCGAAGATCACCTAGTGCAAGCGATTTCGTCGGTGAGAAGAAGACCACTCAACAATATCATGCTTTATACTTATAAGTTTCGCCCCTCGTTGATTACTCGCCCAGCACTCCTGCCAGTAAGACCAGAAGCACTGTGGGAGAGCATGATAATCAGTTGATGGAAGGCAACCTTGTCAAACGGCATGCGGGAAGTACCTAGAACAGATAGGAAAAGAGGAATTAGCCATTCTGGCCTCTCTGTCAGAGGCTTCGTCACCAAACACCCCTACGTGAGAGGTTATCCAACAGAGTGTAATTTGTTTCTTGCGAGGGTGGAGCAGCCGGAGAAATTGTTGTATACAGCGGATAATATAGAATTTTTACAGCAGGGGCTTTGAGCGTCTGGGGGGTACTGAGTGAATCTGTGTAAACTATGTAAGTGTGGTCTTGGTTAAGGATTAAAATTCGAAAATAGGCAATCATTATAGCCATTAATTATGCATTAAAAAGTGGTGGAAGCATGAGGGGAGGGTCTGGGGGAGATTGTGGTCGGGAAAGACAGCAGACGCGACCATGCTGTCCCCTGTTTTAGAGCCGTCAGGAAACATTGGAGTGGATCCTACGTAAGTTGCAGAGTGAGACAAGAATGATGCCTTTAACAAAGCGGCGGGATGACGAGAGAGAGAGAAAGAGAGAGAGAGAGAGAGAGAGAGAGAGAGAGAGAGAGAGAAAGAGAAAGAGAAAGAGAGAGAGAGAGAGAGAGAATCATAACCAGGCAGATGTGGGAGCAAGGAATAGTATTCCCTTCATCGTAAAAGAACGGCAGCATCTTTTGCAAATTGATGCTGAGGAATTTAAGAATGTTACAAATGTTTGCAAATGGTTGGTAAAGTAAATTCTGAGGTATTTCTCGCAGAATTGGTCATAACAGACGGTAATGGGGTTTGAAATCGAAGATAAATTGGGCACAAAATATTCCCATCAGCTTCAACTTCGACGATCGGAAGACTCTTGTGGAGATACGGAGATCCTCGTTTTGAATATTTTTTTTTCGGATGAGAAGTGGAAGCCATGGGGAGATATCCTACTGCGAAATGTTCTCAATGGCCAGTTGGAGCTCACGACAATGTATAACGCCAAGTTATCAACATACAAGAAAACTTAATCGTCGCTGGGATGGTAGTAGCGACGCCATTGAATCCGAAAGCATTTACAAATAATACACAAAGGACACTGCCCTGCGGAACACTTTCATCCAGAGTAAAGTGGCGTGATAGAACAGACGGGCGCTGGACCTGGATGGATCAAACTGAATGAAGGCATTGTATAGGGGGAAGCTGTCCTCGGAAACCGAGCGTGTGGAGTTTAATTAGGATCCCAATCCTCCACATTGTGAGAATTCAAGGTCAAAAAAGACAATAAGAATCGTCCCGCCAGTTGAGAAAGTTTCCCGAATGTCATGGTCCAGTCTTAACATGGGAGCCGCGGTCGAGCGATTTTTGCGGAAGAAAAACTGGGTTTGAAAAAGTTTGGCGACTCTCCAGAACATGGAGTCTACAGGCGACCTTTAACCGTTTTCACCATTAATTTGCAGGTATGACAGGTCAGCGAAATTGGTTTTTGGTTGTCCGCTAACCTCGGATCTTTCCCAGGTTTGGGAATAGGGATTAAAAAAACTTGTCCAAGCAGATTGAAAGGAGGATTCGATCCAAATCCTGTTATACAAATCCAACAGAAACGCTGATACAGATTGGTGAATGTAATGTAGCATTATATACGATATGATGTCTCGGCCAGGGGCATCGTCTTTGCTATTCGCCAGTGCAGTTTGACACTCTGTAAGTGTAAAAGGACGGTTTTAGGTATGATCTTCCCTTTCGCTGTTGAAAAATCTGGCAGTACAGTGGTGAATCTTAATTTTTGAAAGTCTTCAGGACAGCAGGAAGAGCTCGAGTGGCAAGTAAAGCTATAGCCTAATGCATCTGCAACAGCTGCTGGAACAGAGATCATATCGGCTATATCAAGCCCATAACAGAGGACTGTGGGTGGACAGCTGTTGGAGCCGCCAGATATTTTCTGTACAACTTTCCACACTGAAAAAAGAAGAGTTGACATTTGAGGTATAAGTTCGAAAGTATTGTTTGCGGGTTTGGCGATTAATTCGACGAGATCTCGACGCAGCTGCTTTGAAAATAATCACGTTTGGGGTGGTTCCGGTCAGTTTATATTGCCGAAGTTTCTTCTTTCCCAGGTTAGCTTGGGCACACTCTTGAGACCATCAAGTGGTTGTCCAAAGACTACCTGCGGAAGACCTCGGGATGTGAGTTTCTGCTGCTTTGATGATAACTTGCTGGAAGAAGCTAATGGCCGCATAAATGATAAGGAACAGCTCTTTGAAGGGAGAAAGTGGGATAGCTGTGGCCTGATATAAAACGGGACTCACTCCGATCGATCATAATGCCAGCGGGAATGGGGCAACATCGGGCTCGAGTCGATATAAATGACGTAGCGGGAGATGTGGTTATTCTAACAACATTCGAGAGCTCGCGTTGTGTGCTTGTAAATGTGAGAATGAGGATCTGATAGTGACAGATGACTATAAGACTATCTCTGCCGTACAAAAAATCGAAACGAGACCATGTGAACCTATCAGCTAAAGGCTGGAGAAGTAGGACAAAAGGAGTGATACAGTACTTATCACATACCTATTATATATATTATTATATATATAAAATCGATTACATAAGTATAGGGAGGTTAGGAGATCGACAAGAAAATTAGGCATAGGTGACGAAGGTTAAAATCACCTAATATAACAACCGGCTTGATAATTTCGACTAAGTCGACCTTAGTGAACTCGCTACTTGGAGTCTAATAAATCGAACAGACAATGAAATTGGTTGACAGATGGACTCGTACTGCCACTGCGTGAAATATATGAGCTGATTGAAATCTTAATATCGAGAAGAGTAGGTAACTAAATGAGACATTGGTAAGAAAGATCTAATGAATATAATATTTATATCCTGATACCGGAGCGCTCCCAACTATATATATTGGTCTAACTTATATATATAATATATATATTAATATAATATATTATCATATATATAATTATATATATATATATATATATATATATATATATATATATATATATATATATATATATATATATTAAGTTAATATTAATTATAAATCATAATATTATATATTTAATTATTATATATTAAAATTATATATTTATTTTATTATTAATTATATATTATTATATTATATTAATTATTTTAATTATATTATATTAATTAATTACTTTTATAATACTATATTAATTATAGTATTTATGTTATATTAAATATATATATATATTTACTATAATATATATATATATATTATTATATATATATATATTTTTATATTACATAAAATTACTTTAAATAATTTGTTCATATTAATCTATCATAGACAATGTAGGTATATATAACGAAAAGTCTTAATGTAACTCACTATGATCATAGTACAGTAATGACGATATATAGACTGAATTTATTATAAAAAAATATACCTGGGTTCCCAAAAATGTATCTAGAATGTCTTTTAGATATTTTTGAATGCTTTATTTTATGTCAATTTTCTGCTTCGCTTCATTTCTGATAAATTTGCCAACTTCAGAGAAGTAATTAAGACTTATTAGTAAGCTTCTTTTTTACTTCATTCAGATTCATTTTTCTCAACAAAACTAAATCACTAAATACAGAATTAACGTTATTATCAGTTTATATAGTATTCTTACATCTACTGCAATTATTTATATATTATATATTATAATTTAATTATAATATTTAATATTATATAATTATTTATTATTTATTAATGATATATTATTATTATTTATTATTATTATTATTATTATATTATTTATTTATTATTATTTTTATTATTATTATTATTATTATTATTATTTTGTTATTATTATTATTATTATTATTATTATTATTATTATTATTATTATTATGTATTTTAATATTATTTATATTATATAATATTAATAATATTATAATTAATTAATTATTATTATTATTATTAAATTATTTATATATTATTATTTTATTTTAGGTTAAAAATTCTTTCATTGGAAACCAAGATAGCAATTAATTACCTTTAAAATCATTAAATTTGACAAACTTATTCTCACTATAAATTTATATAATGTACATAATTAAATATAATACCTAATTTGTCAATAAATCATGTCAAGTGAGAAAAAGTGAGCGATTGATATGAAAGCCAAATCTGACGTAGCCTATCCTGTTCTAAGAGTATTTTCTATCACTTTCATAGACCTAATTTGGACCCTGCGTAGCATCTATTCTCCGGTCAAGTCGTGTCGGTCTTAAAATATGTATTAAAACAAATGAACAGTTAAATCTGTGTAAATACTATATTTATTTAACTGACAAAAAAGAGAAAAATTACTAATTAATGTTAATTCACCTTTCGTGTATAAGAGGGAATATTCAACAACTCTCTATAACTATCAACAATTATAAAGAAGAATACCCGAATTATTGCAACACAGGTATAACCCAAGTAAAATAGTGGAGGAGCATATAGTCAACTATGCGAGCAACATCAATATTCCTGCTACATGAGCAGTCATTGAAATTGGCTATTCTCGAATTTTATAAAAAGTCATTTATTCATAACAGAGTGTTGGTGTGCAATTTTTTCCACTATCTTTCGAATTCATTTTTCATAAAAACCTATAGCCAAGCATCAATGTCAAAAATATCTCTCAGTAAGTGATCCAATTAAGAATATACTTGAAATTAGATTTTAATGAACTATAGAGATAATATTTAGACTAGTGAAATACCACACACTAGTATTGAGTATAATAACAATATATTTGTATTAAGCAAAATAAAGTAGTTTATTATTTTATTTATTATTTATATTAAATAATTATTCATTATAAATTTATTATTCTAAACTGAAGAGAATTATATGTAATTATAATAATTTTAAGAAAATATCATTAAGCAATTACTGTAATTATAACTTCATCTTTGATATAACTACTTTATAACTACCATTACACAACTAATCCCATACCTAAACTCCCGTGATCATCTCTTGACATGTATTACCCAGTCTGCGAACAAATATTGATACAATATTCATAAGGCTTATAACTTCTTTTTATTCTAGATAAGTCGAAAAATTAATAAAATATTTCATTCTAAAAAATAATAATAAAGAAATTAAATTATAGAAGAAATAATAGAAGAACTATCAACAGTGCCTTCAATATTGACGTTTTGTTCAATAGAATTTTTTTATGTAATAATAAAAATACTAATAATAATAGTAACATAGAAAAGTAATAATAATAATATATAATAATAATAAATAATAATATAATAATAATAATAATTAATATAATAATAAATACTAATTAATACCTAATAATATTATTATGACTAATAATTATATTTATATAATCACACATCATCAATAATTATAATAATAAGGAAATACAATTATTTTAACATACATTTCTTTTAAAGGAGAATTTCTCAAACAAAACACATTAGCTTTTAGTATTAAAATTAATAATAAATATATAATATAGCAATAAAAATAATAATGAAAATAATGCAATATGATAATGGGTTAGTAGCTAGATTTTACGTAGTTTCAATCCCTGAGTTAGTTATTAATATTTATTTAGATAATAACCATTTCTACTTTTTTTTAGACCCTTGTTATAAAGCAAATCTTTCGTTTTGATGTCTTGTGGCATTATGTTGTAAAGTTTAGCTGCTTGTAGCTGACGCATTGAGTGGCTTTTTCCTTAGTCTACAGAATGGGAGGGTTATGTAAGTATTATTTCTAATTTTTATATTTGATTCGCGCCTTTCTTGGTTTGAATGAAAATTTGCTAGCAGGAAGTCTCCGTTATTATGGATAATTTATGTACTATGTGTTAAGAATATATATTGCAATCTTTAAAAGAATATTAGAGTTATCTTGAAATAAATGTTGTTATGGCTGTAAAAAGTCTCTTGTATTGGCTAATCAACGCGGATAAATCCTCTGGATTAAATTAAAGGGTGGATTAACTGAATTACTTGTGGTACCATACTTAGGAGGACAATAAAGTAAGTGGGGGTGTATTAGTGAATAGTATAATTTCCTAAAGATGAAAAAGGTACTATCTTCTTTCTTCTTTTAGCATCTACATTTTTCTAGACAGTCTGCCTCTTGGTAGTTAATATGATCTTTTAATATCAGTGATATCATTAATATGTTATTACTTATAAGTTACTAAGAAAGTCCCTATTCATTTACATTGTTAAAATTTAATAGTTAAAATCGTCAATTGTTTGTTGCTCAAAATAATGTAGATGTTTTTTAATTCAAATTTTAAGATAGCTTATTAAGCATCCTATTCCATTATTATTTTTGGTTAATAGTGTCCACTGCTTTACGGTAGAGTACGGCATCTTTGTTCATTAGAAACTGGGGTAATCGTCAGAATTGAGAAGTGAAAGGATTCACGACGAGTTTGAAGTGATGTTGTATATAGAGTAATAAAAATGCGTACCTTCCAAAAATCATGAGCCCTCTACTTAGCTCTGGGTGTAGTGGACGCTTGAGAGCTCTAGTGCGACGTGTATCGCTACTGATGGAGTTAGCGCCTTCTGGTGCGAGGTGAGCGACCAAGTGGCCTCTGCGTTATAGTGATTTTGTGGTATGGTATATCAGTAGATATGCATGGAGAGTCACTCATGAAAGAGATACAGAACATAGAACCTGGCAGTCTCAGCGGAGGAGTCTAACATCAAGCAGTTGGTGAACGAGAGTGTTGTGTGTGAGAGATAACTATCATGCGGATAGATCGATATGAGTGGGCGTAAATCCTGTACTTGAGTTGTGTAAAGTACCACATCACACGTGAGAAATTGAGATGATGTATTCTGTTAACGGATTACAAGAGAGTGTTGTGCGGAAGAGAGTATATTGGCGTCGGTGAGTATAGTCTAGACTGCGAGAGCATGTATTGTGTTATGTGATAGTGCTCATGTATTATCAACGTGGCGACAGTAGATAGCCGATTCATATCACGGCCTGAGCTATGACTTAGCTTATCTCCATATATTAACACATTCGCAAGTAGATAGAGTGATTAGTACAAGCATTCGAGATTGAGCAAGGATGTGGGTGGTGGACACTAGGAGAGAGATGAGCACAACCTCTTTTACTCGAGCAGCGATGAGAGAAAGAATATCTGGAAGTACAGTAGTATATAACTACTCAACAGGTAGATACTGGGAGATAAAGTTTCATAGATTTTGACTAGGGGGTTTTGTCTCTCAAAATTTCGTTACCGCTTTTTATGAGTATTCGTTTTGTCAAATCTGCTGAGATCTTATTTTGTTGGTGTTACATGAATTGTTTAAATTCAGTTCTTTATACATGTGATTTTTTTGTTATTATTGATTAATTTATTGATTCAACCCCAAGTGGCCTTCGAGTCTGTGTAATTAGTTCCACCTCAAGGTATTTTTTCTTTTACTTTTAGAATTGCCTTTCGTCTTAATATTTAGTAGTAAATAAAGCAATGGTTAATTTTGTTTTTATAGTTTTGGTAGAGTTTATGTTTTGTGATAGAGTTTAGCAAGCTGGTGTTAGCCATGGGTTTTGAATGCCTTTTAGCGCCAAGTTTTTTTTGTTTTAATAGGGAATGATTCGTGGTAATTTTTATTAATTATGTTTACGATCGAGTTGAATTTTCGTCGATGCCAATGTTCTCGTATTGTGAATGAAATTTCAATTTTCATTATTTTGTTTATTTTTATTTTATCTTTGATTTTCACCATCTAGCCTGTATTTTATGGTGGTAAATTTGAGTTTTTTTAATAGCAAATTTGCAAGACATGGAAAGTGCATCGGACATATCACTTTTTAATCCAGTTTTAGTTCGGCAGATATATATTATTAACACACATCTATTTCGACGTTTGTTGGACGTTGTTTAGGTAGGGTTATGTAGTTGACAAACATTTGATAACATTAAGTTGAGAGAGAGTTCGCTCGCGATTAACAATGTTCTCATTGGATAGATCAGAATTAAAATATCCCCAATTATTAAGAGGTACACATACATATCAATTACTCAACAGAAGTAATACGATACCCTACAGCAGATAATACCTTATATTATGACCCTCCCTACCTCAACAGGGTAAAGGGGTTCAAAATCCTTTAATAAACGAAAAAGGATTATACTGTATTAGTATCCTACGGTCCGCGGAAAATGGCTGTGTCCAATTTCTCTTATTAAAGGATCATTAGTGGTCATTATCTTATTTAAAAGACTATCATCATTGTATCGGTTAGTACTATGCAGTCAATTAGGATATTTTGGTAACTTAGATAGTCCAGAAAAGTATTGTGATGTTGTTTAAGGCTTCTGATGTTGTGATGGAGAAGAGAGAAGTTGTTCAGTTCAGATGCCTTTTGGTGTTTCAATATGTCTGGATAGATATATTCAGAGGCTACTGGTATTATGTTTGAAAGTGAAAAATCAGAATTGCTTTCAATGAACATGATATGTCCTTCTTTAGAATATAAGAAGTTGAGTTAATCAATTATTAGAATTAGTATTATAATGTACAAATTTATCATAATTAATTGTTGAATGTAGTTTTTAACGCCTATCAGAGCCGGTTGGTGTTTGAAGTATGAAGATTGTATATTATGATAAAAGTTATTATAATAATTATGTTGTAATAATAAATAATAATAATAATAATAATAATAATAATAATAATAATAATAATAATAATAATAATAATAATAATAATAACCATAATAATATGAATAATAATAATGTTAGATTGTTTAAAAACTTTATAGTATCAATTAAATTAATAGACGATTGTGGGCAAATTATTTGTAACAAAATTAACAGATAAATGAGCCCAAAAGTGATATAATAATGATGTAAATATAAAGATTCAAAATGTTGATTGAGGATAATAATGGTGTCATATGGGTCATTAGTGAGAATTTAAGCTAGTATGGGGGTAAGCATACGAACTAAGTCGCTTATTTTTATGTATAGTACGGAAACATTTCAGTAAAAATAAATAGGTATGATGGGTAGATGAGGTAAAATATGATAGATAGGTAGATAGATAGATAGATAGATAGATAGATACGTACAGATGAAACCTAGAGTGATATATTTATAATCACTTAACCAAAGGTTCTTGTAGCAAATATGAGAATAATTCATAATAATAATAATAAAATAAAAATATGAATAAGAACACCTCGTGCGTAGGAGGGTGACTCGCCGACTCTCATGCAAGAGGACACTGATTCAATCCTCCGCGTAGCAGTTTGGGTTTTATGTCTTCCTGGGGGCAACAATTAAAACGGTTTTTGGTTGGTGCTGGTTTGGATAGCTAAGCCTTAATATGTTCGATTATTCGCTGAGCTGCCCGCACCCCGTCGTGTACCAACCGTCGTGTGAGAGAAGCGACGAAGCTGTGGGCATGACAGGAAGCACGGCTTATATGTCGAGTGATACCACGGCGTCTGATATAATAATAATAACACATTTCCATATATATATATAATCAATAATTAATATAAATAATAATAATATAATAATAATGGAATAATAGTTGAATAATATAAGATTTTGAATAATTAATTAATGAAAATGGAGAGAGATTTGTTAAGTGGTAGAAGGAATTTCTTAATGTATAAAGAGCGGTAGGTTTTAAGAGCAGGTAAGTGGGTACAGCTGTAAGGTTTCCCAAAGTTGTGCAGATGTTAACAAATTGCTACCTCCATAAGGAATAATATGGATGTATAAAGATTTAAAAGATAAGGAAGGAGCTGTAATCATTGATGGGATGAACAGGACCGAATTGCTTCTTCAACTAAAATCTTTCTCTCCTCATATCCATGGCTTCGATGTGCTTTGTTCTCTGGCCATTCCGGCTAGAGACAGTGTGTATCGAGTGGGAAAATTCTCGTTCTCCTTTCACTCGCTAATTTTCTCTCAGCTAGAAATCGTTGCAAGAATATTCTCTTCTACGAGCAAAGCGGGCTTTTGTCAAACAAGTGCGCTAATCTCCTTGGTTTCCTACTGACAAAGTCTTTCTGGCCCTCTTGTACAAATCTTTCATCTCTAGCAACTTCCTGTAAATCTGCTTTCCTCTCTTATGCTATCTGATGTTTATAGGCTATATTCTCTCCAACTGAAAGCAATCTCTTCTGAATCCTATTTTCCTTTAACTCAACCTGGCCGATTCCTGGCATTCCCTCTCACTCCTCCCTTCTCAGGTGCCCTAATGCCTTTTGCTGTGATTACATTTGATCAGGTACATGGGCCCCTGGAATCTATGAATGTTAGGAAGGCGGGTGTCTGGATGCATTCCTCCCCGAGTTTGAGGACAGTGTCCTTCCGTGCTATCCACACACCCTCGTTACAACTATACTCTCAGTCTCAATACTAGCACTTTCCACTCAGTGTTGGATCAAGCCACGCAAACATTCCAACTAATTCCGAAAAGGAAGACGTCTGGAATAATTCTAACCATCGCCCTATAGCTCTCTCACTTGTATTCTATCTCAAGATCTTTGAAACCTTTCTCACCTCTCACTTCTTAAGATTCATCTGGACTCATTCGATGGTCAGTAACGGGCTTTCGGCGCTCCGAGGTTACTGACAATATTCTTCCTATATAACCGATTTTATGGTTTGTCGTCTTAGTAACTCGGGGGACTTGACGGGTGGCGCTTGACATATACAAACCATTTGATCGGGGGCATACGTCACTGCTCTCCAAGCTCATCCTTTGGGTTTCCCTCTTCTCTTTGCTTATTATTCCTAGCTTTCTTTCAAATCGGCACAATGGTCGGCTGTTGTTGATGGGGGCGACTTCTTTTTTCTGTCAATAGTGTGTTCTCAGGTTGGTCCTTATCTCCTACTCTTATTCCTACTTTTTCACTAATGATTCTTCTCACCTGCACCACTTCTAACTCTATCCATCATAGCGTATGACTCGACCCTTCATCTTCAACTCATATCAGTTCTGCTCCTCCTTTTACTTCTAGAATTGCTCTCTTTCATTAATCTTTCCAATTGAATTCTCGCTGATCTGGATAGAATTTCGGATTGGGCTCGTAACCTTGTGAATTTCAATTCTTTTAAAACCCATCTTTTACAAATCCCCTTCTCCAAAACACCTAACTTCTTCCTATCTCTTTCGACGGTTCTCTATTTCTCCTGTTGACAATGTAACATCCTGGCCTTAACATAAACAAACAATGTCTGGGGGAAACCCTCACATCACAACCGGTTCTAGGGCTGCCTCTAAGGAACTGGAATAGTTCTGTTTGAACTTGCGAGAAATTTTTTCACTCTTACTCAGTTTTTAGTCTTGAACAAGGGTCTCATCCACTCATGTATGGAGAACTGCTCTCTTATCTGGGGGTGGGGCTCTGGTTTCACTCAGCTTTTGATAGGGTCGAGTCAAAGGGCCAAAAGGCTTATAAACACTGTTTCGTACAATTTTTCTATTCACTTCGGACCCCTAATTCTTTGCTATGGGTGAGGCGGCGTTCGT
>JABUQX010053361.1:0-7500 GCA_015478945.1 Trachelipus rathkii
AGTTCCAAACCAAAAATCTGATATATGGGTGGTAATTGTTCTTTAGTAAAGAAAAAAAAATGCAAAGATTATTAAATTAAGAAAGTTTTATTATTAACTGTGAGTAAACCAATAAAAAGGTCTCTAAGATGCTTCTTCATTGATTATATACATTATTAGTCAATAATAATTTTTTTAATTTTTTTTATATTTTTTTTTAAACTTTTCGTCTATCTATAAAATTTTAATAGCAGAGTATATCTACAAAATGTATTCTTTTTACTCAGCTCATTGTATAGCTTAATTGTAGTTATTTTTGAGATTTATTTTATATATATATATATATATTGCTTTTTTTTAATCATCTGGTGAAAAAAATAAAAGGACCCAATGGAATCCATCAGCAGATGTATGAAAATCTTTTATCCTGTGGCTATTGTAGTTTTTGAGAATATGGATATTGATTGAATCAGTTGTCGACTTACTATATAACGCAATTATACTTATACTCATTATTATTATATTATATTTATAATATATATATATATTTATATATTATATTAATATATATATATATCTTTATATTATATATATTATATATCAAGGTAATATAGTAGGTCATATACTATTATAACTGACAATATCTTTGATTGCTTTCATTTAGAATTTTATATAATAAATAGCTGATACAATTACGGCTCACATTTATCTTTTCTTTTGACAAGTTTTAAAAGGTCTCAACATTTTCTTAGTGATTATACTAAGTATATGTTATAAGAGCTATTTTTGTTTAAATTGACATTTGATACTAATAAATTTATTTAATTACATATATTATAATATGATTAACTATTAAATATAATCGAGTGCATGCACAATAATAGTCCTTAAAAATATTGAAGTGAATAATAAATATTCCATATATTCATGAATAAGTTTTTTATTCCGCCACCTTATATATATATATATATACCTCCTTAGTTTGCATGGTGCTTCAACATGTCGATTTGATTAAATGGTTAATATATGATCGTCAATCTATATATTATATAAATATATAACTTACCTAATTCTTCCATTTATATAATATTACATTGTTACCTCTATCCGTAAAGAAAGGTATCAGATTTTATGTGTACAGTACATAGATACCCTTTTTTGTTATTTTCCAAACTATAAACTTCACATTTTGTATTTCAGCAGGATAAAACTAACTTTTACGAACTAAATTTATATATCAGTAATGTTCCAAGTGAAATATTTCAGACTCTGTTGGATATATGGTATTAGTATAATAATTCTGATATATTTCTTTTATATAAAAAATGTTCATTTATTAATATATAATAATGTTCTTATGGAAGTTAAATAAAAACACTCATCTGCGTTTACATTAATTATATATAATCTAACTATGAATTTTCGATGACATAAAGCCTGTCAATTATTAATATAAAACTTTCGTATTTTATCTCAGTAACAAATCTTTTTTGATTCAGGTTCAATTAATTTTTATTCTGTTTTTGGCATAAAAATAATTTAGATTTTTTAAATATTTTATCCAATATTTTTATGGTTAAATTCTTTTGTATATTTGCATCATTTAAAATAATTATCAATTAATGTTTTTTTCAACTAAGTCACCTCGCTGTAAACTACACTTTTAGCATACTTTTCCGTGATCGATTCAATAAAGAAGCGAGTTTGACATCAGGCGAGTCTTATACTTATTAATTACTATACTGCTTACTTTATATTCATCAAGTAGATATCGTGTATTCCATTTTAATTTGATTAAATATCACCGAGTTTCACCAATCAGACAGAGAATTTCTACTAAGATTATCTATTTTAACATGCATGTATACTATAATAGTGATATATAAAGTTTTTATTTGATCTGAGGACCCTAGTCCTTAAGACTAGGTCTACTCACTTTATATTCATTTTTAAGTATAAACAATCTCTACATCTGTCAATGGAAGTGACCAGGGGTTATAATAGGGGGGGGGGGGTGGATCATTGTCATTTTTGTCTTGTGTACCTCACCTGTGTGATAGTGCTGCAGAGATGTGTTTTTTTGTTGGTTGTTCCTGAGCGGAAAACTAATTAAGAAACGTTCTCTTTCTTTAGCAGTGGTCTTGTGAAGGAACAATCTCTTATTACTCACAGTAGATATAGTTGCTTAATTTTCACATTTATATTTTCCGTGCTCTGTTGTGAATTAATCAGTGAATAGGAAAATCTCTGTCATCGTGTCGATCATTATTTTGGAATCATTAAAAAGTCACCCTTTACTTGATACTTAATCACAGAATATTTATAGGAAAAAAGGCAATATATAGTAATTCTTGGTGAGATACGAATTAATACATATAAATATTGTTTTTGATTGAGAATTAATCCATGAACAAAATTTCATGATAAAATGTATATATTAACTAGTCTTGCGATTCTTTTTAGTTGGATTGTTTGAGCGGTAAGTAAAACAATAGATCGATCTGACATTCTGATTCGCGATACCCTCAGAGTATTACTAATAATGTTGTGGTGTGTTATCTTTTAGAATTAAGTTACCTCCATCTTAAAGATTTGAATTTAATTTGATCCGTGATCTACCACGTTACTTTTTTATGATATTGATTTTATAGGGTTTACCATTACCAAATTTCTAAATTATATCGAGTACCGATCATTAGCTTTCAAGTCCTTTTTCTATTATACTTCGTCTTTTAAATCACATTATTATATAGTCTTCATTCAATGTAATATGTTGGAAAGATCTTCGAGTATTTTTTGATCTTCATCTTTCATTTTATAACTGTACTTTTATCTCAGAGGAGAAAGCTATATTAAATAAAGTTTAAATATTGTTCAGTGATTCATCTTTAGAATAACAACGCCTATGTACATGAATTTTTGTTTATTTTTTAATCATCATAAGCAAACTTTAATGTATAACATGTAGTAGAATGTCAAAATTATTTAATTAATTATCTAGAAATATTAGACTTACTGGAGGTCAATAGAATAAGAGTGAAAAAAATCTTAGATATACAAATAATAAGTTCCAATGTTAAAACTCCGAATTTTTTAAAACTAAAAAGTAAAATAATAATATATGGAAAAATATAATAAGATATATAAATAACATTAAAAATATAATATCAATAATATTGAAAATAACTAAAAATTGTCATTTAAAATAGTCCATTGAAATTAAATATGTTAATGACAAGTAACTAAATACTATATAAGAATCATTGAATTATATCATTTAAAATATGATAACCATTCTTTTTAATATTTATATTATTTTAAAATATTATATATATTAGGTATATTATATAATGTTGCGTTCAATTAAATCTTCTTAATTACTTATACCTACAGATGTTAAAGAAACATCCCTTAATGATAATTTGATAAAAATATATTTGTGGCATTCAATATACTAAAATGGGAACTGCGTAGTTAAGAAGTAGCACGAAATGCTTATTTCTTATATAAAGAAAAAAAAAGAAAAGTTTACGTTTATAATATTAGATAGTATTGAATAATAGTAAGAGAGAAAAATATAAAGTTTATAAATAATTAGATTAAAATATATATAAAATCTAACATTAACGTTGGATTCATTAATTGAATGAAAAAATTCAGGATTATACCTTATTCGTATATCAGTTATTTCTACCTTCTAAATACTGAAAAAATCACTTAAATATTTTTAAGTAAGATAAATGAATTATATATAATATTTTATTATATAGTGATATTTAAATTAAATATGGATTTTAATATGTTCCCATTATTATAATATATATATATATATATTAATATATCTATATATATATATATATATATATATATATATATTATCTATATTAATATTAAATATTATAATTAATTATTAATTATTTTAATATATTATCTATAATATTATATATATTATTAATGTAAAAAAGGTATATTTATATTAATATATATATATATATTTATATATCTTATATATATAATATCTATGTTATAATATATATAATTATATATTAATATATATTATATATATTAATATATTAATTATATATATATTAATATTATATTATTATATATATATATTATGATATAATATATAATAATTATATATATATATAATATATATAATATATATATATATATATATATTAAATTTTTATATATATATATATTATTATATATATATGGGTGCATTTATATTTATAATTATATATATATATTATTAATTTACTATATTAAAATTAATATATAAATATAATTATATATATATGATATGATATTATATATATTATAATCCATAATCATTTATATTTATTTTCGCGAAATTATAATAAAGATAATATGATATCAATAAGTTATACGTAAAGTCCATTAAACTCACATGTATTTTTCGGAAATATTTAGTGTAACTTTTTAACTGATCGTCTATGATTATTACTATAGTATATTTATACGTTAGCGATATGTGATTTGTCTGTTATTGTAACATTAATCTTATGATATGTATTTATCTTATATAGTGTTAGAATGTCACCTGTGTGGTAAGATGCAATGATAAGTTAAAGTTACTTATAATACCACAATAGAGGCTCACTCACACTTAATCTATAAGTAAGTAATTAATTGTCTCAAACGTATATAAACTTTGACTCTATCTTTAAGGATTCTTATATTGTATTATTACTTTATTGCTTTTACTGTGCTAGAAGCAAGATAACATCAAATAAGGAAATCCTAAAGTATAAGTTATATCATTTGGTAAAATTGGGTCTTCACTACTTAGAGATTTACTAGTTTTCGTGTCATTCATAGATTATAATAAGTGCTCTATTCCTACAAATAATGATATTATTAATATATATTTTATATATTATTACTTGAGTCTCATATGTTATATATTATGTGTTATATGTTATATATATTTATAATTATATTGTAATTGTTATTAAATTATTATTATATATAATTGATTTTATATTTATTTTGAAAAATTTAATATTATTATTATAACATTATTATTTTTATATTTATCTTAAATTATGTCACTATCCTCACTGTAGCTATTACATTATGACTTGAGTGGAAATGTACTTTCTCTCTCGGTTCGGAGTTAAGTTTTGTTAGTATGCGAGGTTCGTTCCAGGTTTGTTGTCGCTAACTGTGTCTGGTTGGTTGTGGGTATGATAGTTTGTTTGAGGTTTATGTGTTCGTGCTTCGGTTTTTGATATTGAGCCGCGTCCCTGCTCTGGACGTAAATTGGAGTATATATTTATTATTAATCACTCTATTATCTACTCTATCTTATAGAATTTATGTAGTGTCATCTGTCACCTGTGTGAATTATTCGTGTGATTACTGAGTTTGTTTGATTATTTATTTATATATTTTTTATTGTTAAATTAAAATTATTTATATTTATAATATTAATATTATTTAATATTATTATTGATTATTTTAATATTTTATTGTTTTATAGTATATTTGATATATTTTATTTATATATAATTATTATTATTAATTATATAATTATTATATATTTAATTATTTTAATTTAATTATTATTATTATTATTATCTATTATTGTCTATTATATATAATTATAGAAAGTCTTAGTAGTATAATTTTATTAGTATATTTCTTATAACCAAAAATAAATAGTTAGCTGGTCGAATTATTTGCCAGATATATACGTAATATATATAGTCTATGATATATACCTTCGAGACTTGACGAGTTTTTTTTTTTTTAATCTATTTTTTTTTAAATATCTTTTGTAAAGTATATTATTAATTGTATATTATAATACAATCGAAAATATTATAAAGATGGCTAGGATCAACTCACCTGTTTTCGGCTAACGTTGTTTACATAGGGGTGTTCGGTCAGATACTGTATGAAATAAGTATTATTGTAATTACGTAACATATATTTTGCTTTTATTGAATTTCGATTCATAACTCATTTTCCTAAATCAGGCGACTCTTTTAACAGTTTATTATATACCGAAAAACCAAAATAAACGCATCACAAGTATATATGTATGGTGATAATTAATATATTTAAATATAGTTTTAAAAATTAGGAATTTAGATTTTAATTTTTATATGTGGTCTGATACTTTGTGAGGAAAAAGAATCAACAATAAAGCAACTTTTTTTTTTCTGCAAACCTGACAAAAAAACATTCTTCGTAAATTTAAAAAACGTCCGTCGTGATTCCTGATGGGTTGTCTTTGTTTCTTTACTGTAGTAGTGGACAAGTACTAGTCTAGGACTCAATTGATTGGTGTTATAGCTTTGCATCCGTTCTCTTTATCTACTCAGTTAGGATATATAGTTATATATAAATGGCGGTTTTAACTACTCATTGTACGAAGTTTGGTCGAAGTGTTATATATTCGTAGTAACTTTGATTATATTATTATATAGTCCACTAATTAAATATTATTGGAGTTGTAAGTAAGTTTTTTCTATATGCCCATTGGTATATTGAGTATAATTATTATATATATTATATATACGTAGTATATGGTTATTCTTGATTGAACTTACTTATTGATAATATTATATAGGAATATCTTATACATAATATTACACACTGCCTAGCTGTGGGTCGCACAGAGTTCCAAAATGTGTATTTATGTATAACTATTAGTGAGATGTGGTATCGTAAATTTAGGTCATTTTTAGGAATTAGTTTATGTTTTCTCATTACTGGTATGTATGTATTTATATTGTCACTCATATATTACTTATTCAAAATATCTTATATTATTTCCATCGCTTTTGGGTAAGTTTACACTATTAAAGGTATATAACGAATAAATATTATTATTTATAGAAGTCTTTATATATCTTCCCTATTCACCTATCTGGCCTTGCTTTCCAGGCCCGTAATTCTCGCAAGTCTCTGTGTGTATAAGTGTAGAGTAACATTCACAATTTTACCTATGATCTTAATTTAGTTAATAATTTTCGTAATAGTAATTATTTTTTTACTTATATATATAGTATATATATTATATATATATAGTCTATTATATATATATATTATATATTATATATATAAATATGACGTTCTTGAGATTTTATGTTCACTTGATAAAGTAGTATGGTAAAATAGTTAGTTAACATTTTTGTTTGATCTGGTCTTCATGTGAGTCACCAAGCTACTATGCGTGAATATATTATAGTTATTGAGGTTCAACAATCATCACTCATTATTACATTATAACACCATTATGACTTTAGATAACTTACATTAGATATCTATTCTATATACTTCTGCTCAATTTAAACACAAAATATTTTAACACACAAAAAAATGACTTAATTCTTAGTTGAGACGTTCCTAACTGGTATTTAGAAAAACAACTCATCTTGACTTTATATACTACGACACACCTCCTTTCTTTACATTAATAGGAAATTATGTTTAACTAATTTCTCACAAATTTTATCCTGTAATAATTACTTGAAATTAATATTA
>JABUQX010053361.1:17500-31497 GCA_015478945.1 Trachelipus rathkii
TGTGTGCGCTAAGGTCTTACATGAGCGTATGTTGTTACCTTTGTTAAATGTAGAATCAGTGAGAACTATGGTCTGGAATAAGAGGTATAGAGTTAAAGTACAATGTGTTCGGATGGACAATCATAGGGGCGTGTTAGGTGTGAAAAGATTGAATAAAATGAAGAATGAAGTATTGAGAGTTTATGTGGTGGTGAAGAAAGGGTAATGAGAGAATAATATGAAAGTACGTTCGAGATGGTTTTTGGTCATTATGGAAAAGATGAATGACAGTCGTTTGGTTAAGTCTGGACCTGTATGAGTGGTGAGTTGGTTCGGGAATGGTACCTGCTGGAGACCGAAGAAAAAGTGGATGAGTCAGAGAACGAATGTTTTTATGAAAGGAGATGGTGTGAGTTTGGCAGAAGGCGAGAATAAAGGTGCATAATGGAGTGAAGGCGGGGTTTTGTGAGGGGTGATGGTTTGTGGCCCACTGGGCGCAGGGAATGGACCCTACACTTGACGAGTATGCGCATAGTGATGGTCCCGTCGCGTCCGTGAAGCTCTAGGGTGGATTTCTGACTGCGACGTAGTTCTCACTAATACGGTATGAGAGGGGGTGGTAAGGCGGCTTTCCTTTCGACCTTGTGTCCATATTTCTTCCTACACTTTTATTTTCCGATGCATTTGTCACGCACGTTACCCCCAGTCTTGGGGGGAAGAATGATAATAATAAATAATTAATAATAATAATAATATAATAATAATAATAATAATAATAATATTATATTATATATATATATATATAATATATAATATATATATATATATATATATTTATATATATATATATATATATATATATATAATATATATATATATATATATATATTATTATAAGTATCATATATATATAGTATATATATAGGCTAATTATGAAGAATCGTCTGACTGAAATCGATATTTCTCGGATATTTGTACAAATATCGAGAAACCCATTGGTGAATTGAACTAAGACGTTGTGACATGGGCTGTATTCCTGTTGGGCTATTATTTGACCGTTTCAATTAAAATATATCTATATTATAATACCAACGTCATTAATTTTTATACATCTGAACGAGTGGCTGAGGTCCACATAATTTTTTGTTCCTATTTTAAAATTTTTTTCAACTTGTGAAAATGTTATAAAGGCTTTAGCATGTCTCGCCAAACATTTTGTTTCAAAATAGTAGTTTAATAAAGTTTGTGAAAAGTGTTAGAAAAAATTTAAAATTACGTAAATATTTATAGTTTGTTTCATAGTAGATAAAAAAGTTGATGAGAAAGTGTAAGAAAGAAATTGAAATTACGAAAATAGGAGGAAATCTTTATTTTATGTTAATAGTAAACAGTGTGGCTCCAAGTATACTGTTTTCGCAAAATATTTACTGGATTTATCAAATTTTTTAGATTTACAAGTAACAACTCTGTCAGTTTTGATTTAACTTTAAATATGGATTTATACGACCTATTTGCTTTTTTTCATCAAATATTGTCATTTTGACTTTTTTTTAATAAAATCTAGTGCCTTCATTTTGAGTTGGCAAAATTTAACAAAACATAGAATGGAGTTTGCTAGGTTGTGGAATGGTTTAACTTTTTCTGTAAGCTATATATATATTATATATATATATATATATATATATATATATATATAAGTAATATATTATATAATATATATATATAAGATATATTGATTATATATTATATATATATATATATATTACTTGTTACGGCACAGTAGTCAGAGCCCCCTAAAATGGAGTATTAACCCTTTTTAGGGGGCTCGAGCGATGGGGGACGGAGGTGGTGGGAGTTGTCGTACCCCGGAGGGGGATGGTCGGAGGACCTCCCCCGCCCGACTACCCAAAGACAATACAGAGCGGGGGTTTTCCCGGAGACCCATCCCGAGGGGGGATTAGTCCCCGTAGTCACCTAGAGGCCAGATGAGACCCCGAACTCTGACATCGGGCGGACTAGCCCGTGGGTATTCTTAGTGATAATACCCCCAAAAGAAATAAATCCCAAAAAGTGAGTACTTTTGTGGACATTCTATTCGCAACAATTCTATTCGTACTCTATCAAAATCTCAAAACCATTTGGGACATTTTGAATTTACTATATATATATATATATTATATATAAGCAGATTTTGTATAAATCTTCTTTATATATCCTTTTGTAGTTAATTAAGCATATAATAGTTATATTTATATTATATATATATATATTAATATATTATATATATATATATTATATATAGCTATATCGATTATATCCAAGAATCGAATATTAATCGATATTTATCGATATTAGTTCGAAATATCAATAGGTCGACGAAATGTTCATGCTTTGAACCCTATATATAAGTTATAATAGTATATATTATATATATATTATATATATATAATATTATATATATATATATATATAATAACTATATTATAATATTATAATATATATATGATTAAATAAATTTAGGCTACACGCATACGAGTAAGTATTACTAAAATTTAAGTTATTAGTGTAAAATTTTGATTTTATACAGACAATGGAGAACGAATGTGGATGAAGCAAATTATAAACATTCCTCCTTTGATGTTTAAAATTTACCGACAAGCGATGGCAAAGATTTGAGTATATGGTAAACAAAGCCGATAAACAAGCATTTGTCAAAAATGACTTATTCAAACATGCGGCATCCGACGAAAACTGACGAAATCGGCGTGTGTGTGTGTGTAGTGTGTGTGTGTGTGTGTGTGTGTGTGTGTGTGTGTGTGTGTGTGGTTGTGTGTGTGTGTGTGTGTGTGTGTGTGTGTGTGTGATGTGTGTGTGTGTGTGTGTGTGTGTGTGTGTGATCTCCTTATATGGCAAACCAAACCTAATAACAAACATTTACCAAAAATGACCCATCCATACATGCGGCGTTTGGCGAAAAGTTCGACGAACTCCGCATATGTATAGCAGCCTTTAGACTCAATCCTATCCAAAAGAAGGGTGGAGCCTGAGAGCCCCAAAATGGGGAAACCACTCCAAACAAGGGCGAATAAGAGGCTTACATAACTGGAGTAGCTTTGCAGATAAAAAAAATTCTGGCAGCTTAAACAAAAATCCAAGATTCTTTGACGCCACCTTAGCAACCGTTGTGATACGGAGTTTCTAAGACAATTTATTCATTATGCTCAGACCAAAGATGTTTATGTTGTTCATAGGCAAGACGTTAAAGCCAGCGAAGGAGATAGGAAAGTGGGAGGCGTTTTTGAGAGGAAGATATGAAGGAGTTGAGTTTCTAAAGATTTGAATTTCACAAAATTGCTGTGACCCCCACCGGGAATCCCATTCAGATCCGCAAGAGTAAAATCGGAAGCTTAGACGTGAATGCATTTAGATCAAAAGAGGAGGTAGCAGATTTGAAAATGAGTGAAGAATGGAGAATTGAGTCATCGGCGTAAGAGTAAATAGAGTTGGAAGTGCAGCTGAGGAGATCGCTGATGAAAAGTAAGAAAAAAGTTCGAGATAGAATAGAACCTTGAGGAACACCACAATTAACAGAAAAGGAGAAAGAGGTCGTTCTATCAACGAGTGCTGATATGGATAGATCAGAGAGAAAACTTGACAAGAGTAAGCAAAGAGAAGAGGAAACCCAAAGGAAGGGAGCTTAGAGAGCAGTGAAATGTGCCCTGCTCGATCGAAAGCTTTCAATATGTCAAGCGTAACGCACACTAGGCTCCCCATACGTCCCTAAGGAAAGAGAGAACCATAAGCAAGTGAATAGAAAAGTATTTCACCTGTTGAACTGCGAGCGGCGAATGTCAATCATCTGATGATCTGATGAGAAGAGAATTGAGACTTCATATGCATCCAGGAAATGAGAGTTAAGGAAGTTTCAAGATTTTAGACAGAATCACAACTGAAGGTATTGCGGATGATGAGTGAAGGATCAGAACAGCTACCCTTTTTCTGGATGCTGAACAATGCGGACTTCTGGCATTGGAGGTAAAGATATAGGAGGAAGCCGATCCGGACCATCTAGACCTTACTGAAGTTTCATCAGATCTCATACCACATGATCCATGTGTAATTCACAGGTAGAGAAATGGACCCCTGAGAGCGAGGAGTAGGAAGGAGGGATGCCAGAATCATCGAGGCTGAATTAGATGAAAAACATGAGTCCGAAAAAATGGCCTTTTCCAAAGAGAGTTAACTAACAGATCCGTCAAAGTCAGAGCGAATATAGAGTATAGAAAGCAGATTGATAAGAGATGGTTTTGGAAAGAGACCAAGAAAAATTTTTATCACAGTGGAAACCAAGGAAGGTTGGCACATTTTATTTAGTAAAAAAGTGTACCTAGCCTGTAGAATATTATCCCTGCAACAATTCCGAACAGAATGAAAATTATAGCCAAGTGATAGGGGAACGAGCGCTTTTTTTTTCTGCTGGCCGATGACCGCCGGGGTCTGCTCCTGGAAATGGATTTCTAGGGATAAAAAGGTTTAGTTGAAGATGGAATGAACCTGCTCACCTCCACCAGTGATCACTGCCAATATCTTTTCAGTAGTGACCGAAGGATTCTGCGAGTCGAACAGGGTTCCTTCTTTCGGGTAATCTTTTGCCGTTTAGCTATACATATTGAAAACTTTCGACAGGGTCTGGTACCAAGCTCTGATTTCTAAACTTCCATCCTTCGGTATCTATTCTTCTCTCAGATTTCCTTTCAAAACGTTTTGCCGTTGTTGCAGACGGCAACCGATTATCCTTTAAATCTATCATAAGTGGCGTTCCTCAAGGTTCTGTTCTATCATCTATCCTTTTTCTATTATCCTTTACCTGTCCCTTCAACCCCCGATCCAATTTTATGCAAACTTCACCCCTTATTACTTTGTCTAATTGAAAAGTAACATGCTCAATCTCTAATCCCAATGACGAGTGGCCTTGGAGCAACTGATCTCTGACTCTCATACTTATCTAAATGTTTTTTAATACCTTAAAAAATCATTTTCTTTACTCTATCTACTCGACAGATTCTTTCTCTCAACTATAACATCTCGGAAACGACATAGCTTTACCCATTTCCCTACCTCTGTTCTTAGTATAATGTAGATCTTTTTAAACAAGCTTGTAAAGTGTTAGATGTTCCGAATTGATTTTAAATCTTCTCACCACCAGTTACTAGCTCTTTATAAGGGAATCGTTCTTCCTTGTAAAGAATAGGAATCACATATAAGGAATATTTCTACTCACACAGTCCTCCTTGAAAGAATTGAGTTTAAATGACTTTTAACCTGCCCTCAAACTCTCTCCAATCGTTTTCTGAAAGTCGAACCGTAATTGCTTCGCACTTCTTCTACTACTATTACAACGAATATTGCTTTTCTGAACTCTTTTTAATTACATACCTCCCCCTATGAGGCCCAGTGGAACAAGACTTTCAACAAAGTTGTCGTAATTTATTTGCAATTATTTCATCTGCCACTATGTGGCCAGTTTTCCTAATGGGTACAGATGATTATATGTGCGAGTGGTTGGCTTGAAACTGTGGTTGAGGAAATCGTAAATACATTGGTCATCATTTTTATATTAATTAAATGTAAATAATAATTTTTAATATTCAATTTAAATATATATAGAAAATAAAATTTATTACTATAAAACTCTTATTTGATCCGGTACCAGGCATATAAAAAGCCAAAGTACGGTAGACTCCCGGTTGACAAACTATCACTGTAGTGATGACGTCATCCTTTACAAGTTCGAGTGAGAATTCTTGCACACTCGTATATATATTCCCATTAGAAATTTAAAACAATACAGAAATTGCTTTAACTATTTTATTTAATGTCCTTTCGAATTGGTGCTTGCTCCAGAGTTGGAAATGGTGTTTAACAATGTGCCATAGGAAGGATTTCTGAATTTTGTTCTCATTCTTGAAGTTATTCAAGAAAAACAATTAAAATACAATTTATCTAAAAATTAACTTCATTTTATTATACAGTACATCAAGTTGCATCCCTACTCCAAATTTCGTTAAATAAAATTAGCTATTAACGAAGTTATTCGATCAGGAGTAATGCAATCATTTTTGATGAAAAACCTCTTTTTTTTTTTTTCTTTAATCTTTGGTTATACGAGTAAAGGGTCCTTTATAATTAGACTACACCTTTGAAATTTATCACATTAGTCCCTCTACTATTAAATAGTAAAAGTCTCAGTTTTGAGACTTCTGGGTTACCTGTAACCCTTAGAAATGGGGTTAGGGGCTGGAGGCCCCCCTTTATTTTTTGGCAAATTCCCCTCACGTTTTCTTTTTATTTACATCTAGGAGAACATGTATACCAAGTTTCATTAAAAAACGTACAACGTGGCTCAAACGGTAGAGCGACGGAGTCGCATGGCAAGGTCGCTGGTTCGAATCCTAGTTCGGATCCTAGGTAGAAATTACCTAGAGAAGTTCCCCTCCTTGAATAGGGCATGCCCGTGAGTTTTTTTTTTTTATTTAAGTATATATATATATATATATATTATAATATATATATATAATATATAATATATATCATATAATAATATATATATATATATAATATATACTATATATATATAGATATATATATATATTATATATCACTATTATTTTTATTTAAATGGTATTTAATTTATTTATTTAATATTTTTTTTTATTATTTATCTATTTATTTTTTATTTATAAATAAATAAATAAATAAATAAATAGTAAACAATAAAATAATTGAAATCCAAGCAAAAATAAACGGTTCCAAAGAAATTTAAAAAATCCCGGATATATGCCCTAATATCATTGCAAATATAGGAGATATTTTATTTCACTACGCGTACCTAAGTAGGCAGTTATGCAAGCAGATAGGGCAGGCAAAGCATAATAGCTCATTTTTTTGTTTATATTTCTTTAAGAGTTTTGTAGTTTTATTTTTAATTGCTTTCTTATTTATATTTCGCATTATTTTTATATTCGTTGATTCTTTTTTCTTGTAAATTATTTTGTTTCTTAAAAATAGGAGAGGCACTGCCTACCCAGCCTACCCCTTAACTACGCCCACTGATATATAAAATATAATATTATGATATATATATATATATTAATATATAATATAATATATAATATATATATATATATATATATATATATATATATATATATATATATATATTATAATTATATATATATTATATATATATATATATATATATATATATATATATATATATAGTATATATATATATATAGATATCAGGGAGTTGAGAAAAAAAAAAAAAAAAAAAAATCAATTGATTTTTTACTTGATTTTTTTAAATAAATAAATCATGACAGATTTTTTTGATTTTATTGATTTTTTTGATTTTTTTTATATTTTTTTTATTTTTTTTTTTTTTTTTATTTTTTAAAATGCATGCTCAATAGAAAATTGGCATGCAATCCGAAACATATATATATGAAGTTTTTAATATATATTTTTCATTTTCAAACAAAACTATTGCATTGTAACCTAAAAGTCTGTAACAATTCTTTAGTGCTTAGCTGTTTCATTTGTTCCATTGCTAAAGAATTTTGAAACACCAGAGCTAGGGGCCTAAGGGTTAAAAATTGAAAAAATTAATGCCTAGTTGCAGACATAATTAATATATATTGTTTTTTGTATAATGTCGTATAATATATATTGTTAGGCCAGTATTTGAATATTGTCTACAATTTTAGCAACCCTTATATAAAAAAGACAGGAGGTAGATTTGGCTTTAGGATAAGAATAGTCGTGAAGTTGTTAAGATAGGCCCATGCGGCTTTTTTAAATAATTATTATTATTTTATTATGGGTTGACTGGGACATTCTATCTAGAGGAATCAATATTTTCTATATTTATTTTATGGTTGAGATTTCTTCTATGAGGACCATGGCGGCTTCTCAAAGTATTATTCTTATTTATAGGGAGTTGCTGGGACATTCTATAGAGGGGTCAATGCGGCTTTTTAATTATTAGTTTTTAATTATTGAATTATTATTGGTTGACTGGGACATCCTAGATAGGACCATTCGGCTTCTTAAGTATTATTCTTATTTATTATTTGATATTTATTATGAGTTGACTGGGAAATTCTAGAGGTGCCAATTGCGGCTTCTTAATTATTTAATTTTATTGGTTGACTGGGACAGTCCTAAAAAGGACCATGCGGCTTCTAAAGTATTATTCCTATTTATTATGAGTTGACTGGACATTTCTAAAGGCGTCAATGCGGTTTCTTCAATTATTATTTTTAATTATTAATTATATAGTATTATTATTGAATAATTGGTTGACTGGACAGTCCTAGATAAGGCTTTATTGCTAGCTTCTTAAGTATTATTCTTAATTTATTATTTTATGGGTTGACTGGAACATTCTAGAGGGGCCAATGTGGCTCTATAAATAATGATTTTTTGTGACTGGACAGTCTAAAAAAGGACCCATAAGGTTCTTGTATTATCTTATTTATTATGGGTTGACTGGGACATTCATAAAGGAGGTTAAATGCAGCTTCCTTAATTATTATTTGTCAGAATAATAATAGAAGCTGGATTGACCTCTCTAGAATGTGCCAGTCAACCCATAATAGAATAAGACATAATACAAGAAGCCGCATTGTTTTTTTAAGACTGTCCCAGTCGACCAAGTAAATATTAATAATTAAGAAGCAGCATTGGCCCTCTAGAATATCCCAGAATACTTCAATAATCAAATAATAAATAAGAATAATACTTAAGAAGCCGTATGGGCCTATCAAGACTGGTCCCTGTCAACCCAATAATCAATTAAATAATTAGAAAATAATAAATTAAGCCACATGGATCCTCTAGATGTCCCAGTCAACTCATATAATAAATAAGAATAATACTTAAGAAGCCGCGCATGGTCCTTTTTAGACTGGCCCAGTCGACCGAAAATAAAAAAAATAATTGAGAAGTCCGCAATTGACCCGCTCTAGAATGTTCCGGCGTCAACCTATAAAAATTAAGAATTAGGAATAATTTTTAAATAAATAATTAATTGTAAATAATAAAAGCATTTATAATTAAGAAGCCAATGGGCTTACCTACACTCTCCCAGTCAACCAACAATAATTAATAATTAAGAATAGATAATTAAAAAGTCGCATTGGCCGCTCTAGAATGTCCCAAAAAATCCAAAAAATAAAAATTTTTTAAAAAGAATAAGAATAATAATTCAGAGCTGAATGGGCCGATCTTGACTGTCCCAGTCAACCCATAATAATTAATAATTAGGAATAATTTATTCTTAATTATAATTATGGGTTGACTGGGACAGTCTAGATAGGCCCATGCGGCTTCTGATTTATTATTCTTATTTTTATTTTGTTGGTTGACTGGACATCTAGGTAGGCTCCATGTGTGCTTCTTAATTATAATACTATTCATAATTACAATTAATTATTATTAAAAAATTATTCTTAATTCTAAATTTTTATGGATTGACTGAGACATTCTAGAGGGGACAATGTTAAAGTAGATCGTATCTACTGGTAACAACCTACATATGAATAATGAAACACTAGAATAAAATGGATATTTTACTAGAAACTTAACCCTATATTACACATGCGTGTTTATATCGAGATTCACGCTATTACTATATTTGTAAACAGTAAATAAACAGAGTATATCCAGTTATTTTTATAAAAATCGGCCATGTTGCCAGAATTCTTTTTACTGGCAAAGTAGTCCAAAACCAAAATACATAAAATATAAATATAATTTTTCATAGATAAACAATATTATCTACAGACAATGCGGCTTCTCAATTATTAATTCTTATTGTTTTACTGGGAAAGTCTAAAAAGGACCATGCGGCTTCTTTAGTATTATTGTTATTTATTTTGAGTTGACAGGGACGTTTTAGAGGATTATGTAAATTGTCTTCTACTTGTTGGATAAAATTATTGTTGGTTGAATTGGGGACAGCCTAGATAGGCCCATGGCTGCTTCTTAAGTATTATTTTTTATTATTTATTTATTATGGGTTGAGCTGGTACATACCTAGAGGGGCCAATAAGGCTTCTTAATTATTTTTTTTTTGGTTGACTGGGAAATCTAAAAAGGACCATGCTGCTTCTTATAGTATTTATTCTTATTTATTATGAGTTGACTGAGACATTCTAGATGGGCCAACTCTACTTCATTAATTATTATTTTTAATTATTAATTATTATTGGTTGACTGGGACAGTCTAGATAGGCCCAAGCGTCTTCTTAAGAATTATTCTTAATTATTATATATTATGGGTTACTGGGACATTCTAGAGGTGTCAAGCCGCTTCTTAATTATTAAATTTTTACATTGGTTGAACTGGGACAGGTCTAAATTAGTAAGCCATGCGCTCTCAAAAGTAATTGTTCTTATATATTATGGGTTAAAACTGGGACATTCTAAAGGGGTTCAAATGCAGCTTCTTAATTATTAATTCTTAATTAATTAATTAATTATGGTGTTGACTGGGAGCAAGGTCTAGAGTAGGCCCATGACGGCTTCTGAATTATTATTCTTATTGTATTAATTATAATGTATTGACTGGGACATTATAGAGGGGCCAATGCGGCCTTTTAAATTATTATTCTTAATATAAATAAATTTCATAATTCTGGGACAGTTAGCGTAGGCCCATGCGGCTTTTTAATTATAATACTATTCCATTATTCATTAATTAATTATTAAAGAATATTCTTAATTCTTATTTTATGGGTGAATGGACATTCTAGATTTGGATTCTGCGTCTTCTCGCCTTCAGTCTCTCAAAATATATATAATATATACTATATATATATATAATATATATATAATATAAATATATATATATATATATATATATATATTATATTATATATAATATATATTATATATATATATATATATAATATAATATATATATATATATATTATATTATATTATAATTAGTATTTCGGCGTGACGTCACGAAATCCTGAAAAAAATCAAAAACAATCAAAATAATAAAAAAAAAATCAATTAAATCAAAAAATCAAAAATGTGATTTTTTTCTAAAAAAATCAAAAACCCAACCCTGAATCTAATAGTATATATATATATATATATATATATATATTAATAATAATATATATATATATATATATATATATATATAATATATATATAGATATATATATATATATATATAATATATGATATATAGATATATATAATATATATATATAATATAAGGCCCTTTTGTTTCAATCACGACATTTTTATTTCTTATAAAAGAATTTATGGATTCGGACAAGTTATTTTTGTTTTTAACTTTTAGTGTGAAGCTCAAAAATGATATAAATAGTACATAATAAAATTTTACCGAGAAACTGTAAAAAAAAAAAAAAAAAAAAAAAAAAAAAAAAAAAAAAAAACTCGATCTCAAAAAATACAATAGCTACAGGAAAAAGGAATACATTTTTTGAATCCTGGTAAAATTTTGGGTAGTAAAAAAAAAAATAAATAAAATAAGCATTTATTTTTGTTTTGGGGGGGGAGCTCGAGCCGGCGGGACAATAGTATAGTTAGATTATTATTAGTAAAGGTATTGACACGGCAATGTAGTGAGGGCTCGAGCGTACGGGAACACAGGGGGGGACGTTTTCCATACCCGCGTAGGGGGAGGGGCGGAGGAACGCCCGCGACACCCAAATACCAAAGAGCGGTGGTTCACGGAGACCCTCCCTTGGAGGGGGGGGGGGAATAGTGCCAACCCCGAGTTTCACCGGAAGGCCGAGAGACCCCGATCCTGCCATCGGTGCGGTTTTACCCTGGGGTATTTCTTTATTTAAAAAAAAAAACAAAAAACAAAATTTACTACGAAATAGTTCTATTTTATTTAACGAAGTAACTAATAAAAAGTCCAAATAGGCTTTCTAACTCATATACATAATTATTAACAATAATTTAATTTTTTATTTATTTTTTTTTTTACAATATTCTTAACTAAAATTTTATCTAAAAAGTATTCCTTTTCCCTGTAGCTTAATCGTGGTGGTATTTTTTTTTTTTTTTTTTTTTTTTTTTTTTTTTTTTTTAACGCACTAAAATTGTCCAGCGATTCAGCAATGTATTCCTTTTCCCGGCCGGTAGCTGTTGTATAAGTTTTGAGATTATGGATTGTGGCTCTTCTAGAGGCTGAACGATTTTATTTAGTAATAAGTTATGTTTTTTCTCACAATAAATGTTCAAAAGAATTTTTCTTTAATTTGTAACTTTTTTAAACTAAACAATATAAATTAAATATTATTTATCTCGCATAAATAGTTCTTATTTTTTAACTTAGTTAAAGCTAAATTTTTTGTTCGAAAGCATTCATTTGTCCAGAAAAATAAAAATGTCGTGATGAAAGTAAAAAGGTCCTATATAATATAAGTATAATATTATATATATATATAATATATATATATATATATATTATAGTATATATATATATTTATATAATATATATAATATAATATATATATAATATATATATATATAATATAGATATAATATTATATAAATATATGAATATATATATATATATATATCTAATATAATATATATATATAAATATATATATATATAATACTATATATAATATATATATATATATATATATATATAATATAATAGTATATATAATATATATTTATATATATATATATAATTATATATAATAATATTACTATATATATATATATATACCTATATAGTATATATATATATATATATAATATATAATATAATATGATATATATATATAATATATAATATAATATATATATATATATATATATATATATTCCTGAACAACGCTTGTCCCACTGTCAAATGTAAGAAATAAAACTGGTGCATTTTAAACCCGGCATACAATAAGTCTCAATTTTGCCAAAGTTTAAAGGCTCAATATTTCTCCTTAGTACTTTCGTACAGCGTATTGAATTACAATTCTATCAAAATTTGAAAAGTAATTTATATCAATTATTTTTATTTTATGAATATTGTAATTGGTTGATCATTCTGATTATTAGACAAAATTATAAGAATGATTAGGGTTGTTAATCTTCCATGTTGAATTCTTCAAGGGTAACCCGAGAAAATTAATACGTCAGACCTTTAACGTTTATCTATTTTCAATTTGTAATCATTGACTTCTCTGAACGAGAAGGTCAATTTTGGGTCAAATCCTGACCTCCCAATTTTTTATTTCGTTTTTTTCATTATCTTTCATTGGTTTACAGAACCGAATTTAATACCAAAGTGATCAGAAAAATTTTCTTATTGTCTTGAATGTAATTTTAATTAATATATAATCTTAGTAAGGAAAACAAATTTATTATTTAATTCCTTACGAGATAATAAATATCATGTTTATAACTGGTGATGCTTGACAGAAATTGCAATCGTGAATTATTAATTAATTTTCAATTAAACTATATAATTTTTAATTTAACAGTGTAATTATATAATATATAGTTTTAAATTTATCTTTTGGTATTAAATTTATAATTTTAGCATTAGTAATTTAAATCAGGGTTGGGGATTTTTTGGATTTTTTGAGAAAAAAAAAATCAATTTTTGATTTGTTGGATTTTTTGAGATTCGTGACGTCACGCGTAATATAATTTGTAAACAAACTTCTTTTTTTTTAAGTTCGATTGGGTATTACTTTTAACCCTAGGCCCTATATCTGAGGTTCAAAATCTTAAAATAGGGCTATAGTCTATGACACAATGAAAACATAAGCACACAATAAAGAGGTTATTTGTAATAATGATAATATATTAGGCCTACATCAGAAATAAAAGAAATGTTTGAAACAGAATCTTTGAGTTGACATTTTATAGTGTAGAAATTGAACAGAATAGCCTTGCTATGATATATTATTATTCTATATTTTTATTTCTAGTGAAGTAAATCACGTGTCCAC
>JABUQX010053362.1:0-7500 GCA_015478945.1 Trachelipus rathkii
ACAAAAAAAGGCTACAGAGAGGCACCCTGCGCGAATACGGCCTGAGCGTGTGATGATTCACTGTGAGATGCGCCTCCGTCAAATCACTCTCATGCCACTTTACATTTTATGTGTTCCTTTATGACTCATTTTGATTGAAGACAATCTTCTCTGGCAATCAGTACTTCTCATCAACACTTCCCCATGTTACATCATTAAAATCGTATCAAAAGATTTCTTCATATGCTTACAAAAGCCTCAAGTAAACACATAGGCAACTTCCATTCAATACATGTGCTCTGCTATTAATCCTCAAGCGTTGTTAACCTAGTCTGCACATGATCGCCTCTCTGAAACCTAACTGTCTCTTCCACAACATTCATCTACTCTACTGTTCCTTATCTTTCGCATTACAAGAATTTTACTCGGTAGGCAGACAGTAATGTGTATATTCCGTCTCCATTTTCACAACATGTTCCAAGTTGCCCTTCCTAGGTAAGATCGATTGCAGACCCTACCCTCCATTCCTCCAGGAAGGTTTCTGTTACCTAAGGTAAAGAGCCATCTCACAAATTTCTCCAACCATTAATTCCTGATTAGACCTTCAGAAAGCACCTTCTGTATTCTATACCGTTCCACTTGTACTCCCCCATCCTTTACTGATATTAAATGCTTATTAATTTTTCTCTGCATGGGGGTCCAGTTCTCCACATTGCAGTCGCCTATATCTAAAGTCCTTCTTCCATTTCAGTTCTCTACCTCCCTCTACTTCATTTTCACGAATTGAGTAACTCCTTAAAATGCACCTACCATCCTCATTTTTCTGTAAAATCGAATTGATAGTTTTTCAAATTTCCCAATTCTTTCTTTTTAGACTGACCTTTCCTTTCTTTCTGTATTATTCTTTCCTGCCATGAACTGTTTGTTACCTTGTATCACTCCTTCTGTATTTCCACTCTCTGCGCATCAATTTCTGTTCCCCAGTCAAATCCTCTTGCTCATACTTTTGTAATTCTCCTTGCCCTCTATGACTCTCTCGTATTTTTTCTTTGGCCAGCGATTATATCAATTTTCCTTTACGGCCCGTAATTTCTACTCACTTGTATATAACATATTTTTGCTAATGATGTTTAATCATTTTTCTACAGCCCCACTGAGAGATCCCATTACTCTTTTCTCTCTTTTCTTATACTCATTTTGTCTCAAAGAGACTGACTTAAAACCATCCACTGTCTTCTCTAATAACCCTCCCTTCCCATCCACTCTCCTATCATTGTCCCTTCGCTAACATCCTCAATCTGTTTCTCACGTTCACTTTAAAGGCTCATCTTTTGTTTCTAAGAGTTTTTTTTAAGTATTTCTCTTATCTTTTCTCTGTAGGTCCTGTGGTTTCTATTTTAATTGTTGATTTTAATTATCATACTATTACCAAATGATGTTCACGATTCCTTTATGTCCAATTCTCCACATTCACAACGGACTAAACTCCTCGTAGTAAATTCACAAACCGTCCGTCCATTCCCATTTCGTTTCCCAAACCTGATGTCTTCCCGTTATTCTCGAATAATTTGATTATGTCTGATTCAATCGTAGCATTAAAAAAATCTCCATAACGATTAGGATATCTCTTCTCTTCATTCCCTTCATAACCTTCGTCAGTCCCCTATAAAGTCTCCTTTACTTCCTCTTCTGCCATTTCTGTAGGGTCATAACATTGCATCAATGTTACCAGTTTTGCTCCTTGATCTGCTACCCTGATCTACTCTCTCTCCCCGAGACCGTCTCCAATTCTATCCATACTACACACCATTAAATCCGCTAATCACAAATTCCAACCCCTCTCTGTGCTCCTCTCCCGCATCTCTCCAAGAGTACAAGAACCTCTGTCTTGATCCTACCCTCATCTCACCATTTACATCCTATCTCACCTTACTCAACCCCATCAACCCCACTGCTTATCTCCCTGCTTCCTTCGCCACCTAATGTAACCTTGATATGGTTCAAAAAAAGTTCTATACATTATCAGAGTCCAATTTTAATTTATCATTTTCGACCTGGGTTTGTCAACAAAGATCAGACAGGTTTATTCATAACGTTAAAGTCTGTAATCGTTTTTTTTTAAGCTGTGCAGGTGATTAACTTATCTGAGAAAACCATATTGGTTTTGGTCTGTGTATCAAACCACTTCTGCAATATCCAAAGATATTAAAAGACTTTGGTGCTATCAAAATTTTCCCTATCCATCACCGGTGGACGCGCCCGATGGGGGCCAGCAACCCCACACGGGAGAGCAAATATAATAATTAAAAATTTCAATTTTATCTTCTTGAATAAAGTTTTCTTTATGCATAATGTTGTTAAGACAATGCTTTTTTCTTTCGCAAACCTTTTCATATTTCACTTTCAATCTGCAAGTTTTTTGCTAACATTACTTGTGGAACTTCTTCAACACGTGTACGACAGGCACCCATCCCCTACGTCCTCCTTCCAATTCTGTTTTTAAGTCTCTGCTGTCCGGTTCTATTCCACAGCGCCTCATCCGAAATAGCCTCTGGATATCTTATTCCAACAATTGTTCTCAATCATTTATTTTCTATGAATTACTCCCATATAACAATACCGATTTAACATTGCGGTTGAATCAACCTAGAGTGACCTTCGCCTTGTTTGAGCTTTGCACTATTTTGCCATCTTTGACTTTGTATCAGGATTAATTTTAGTTATTTTCCCTTAAACGCTCAACTTTTCAAGCCCATGTGACAAATCATCTAGGTTTTCCTTTTGAATCAGCCACCAACACAGTATCGTCAGCAACGACTTCACCTTCACTATCTCTTATGCAGTTTTCAATACTTTTATATTTTGATGCGTAAGCCAATAAACTTAATACATTATTTCACAAAAATATTTTAATAACTATTGAGATTTAACATAGCTCTATTCAGACTAACTCTCCCTACTCTTAACAACTTCCTTCCCTCTCCTTAATACCAACGCATGTTCTAGCCTTTCTTGCAAAAATTTTTAATTTGCATTAATGTCATTCGCATACACCATTGTAGTTTCCAAGTACTTTCCCGGTTTCCCTTCTTAACTCTTCTCATGTCTTTTCCAAATCAATGAGCAAATAAAGTCCTCTCTTTTTTTTAATATTCTTTACGCAGAAATTTTAAGGTAAACCACCTGAATCCACACATCTCAAATATACATGTCCCTTCCCAAATGTCTTCCCCCATTATACTCGAACTCTTTTTCTATTAACCCCGTCCATTATTCCATTCAAATTGACATTCAAGAAACTTATTTATATGTAATTATCATCCTTTTTATCAACTATTCTCCCTAAAACAGGAATCTTACGTAATCTTGATTGTACCTCGCATCTTTATTATAGCAACATTAATAATCTTAATTACCTTCCTTTTTTGATATTTTAAATGTGAAAGGTAAAAAGAAAACAAAGAAAAGAAAGACGGAGAAGGATTGGAAATGCAGGTCTTATTTTGAGTTCGCGATAACGAGCTCAAAAACACCTCTTTATTCGAAAACTGAATATTTATTATTTTCAAAAGTGAAAACAGAAATACAAGAGGCAAGAATTCTTCAGCTTGTTTTGGAACCCTTTTGAAAATTTACGGTGAAAAAATAGAACCCTTATTTTAATAAAATAATAATAATAATAATAATATAAATAATAATAAGAATAATATATAATAATAAGTAATATAATAATAATATAATAATAATAATAATAAATAATGATATAATGTAATAATAAATTATAATAATAATAATAATAATAATAATAATAATAATAATAATATTAATAAAGCTTTAACAATAAAAAATTTAAATTTATAATTAATGTTATTACCGCCAGGTATTTATTGTTAACTACTAAATCAAAAATCAAGTTTACAAGATTTAACAAGGTTCACAGATTTGTTTCTCGTTTAGTTCTTAATGTATGCAATCTACATAATGCAAAAAACACAACGATTTTACTTCTCCTATTTATATCAATTAAAACTACCTCATCAAACACACTATCCATTGTTTTGAGCTGATTTTTCTATATTGTCGGGAGTTTGGTTGGATGCAAATACCTGTTGAGACAACTCCTTGTTTAAATGGTCCATTAAAGAATTTGTTCAAAATATTTCCTATTTCCTGTAAATTATTTATTTAACTAGTTCTTTCACCCGCATGTGTGATTCAGAATTTTAAAATTTTCATTTTTAATTTTTAAGGCAATCTCGTGACTTACATAACAATGTTACATGCACTCAAACCATAATATATAATATATATATTATATATATATTATATTATAATATATATATATAATTATATTATATATATTCTATATAACATATATATATATATATATATTATATATAGTATAATATATATATATATATATATATAGTAATTCCCTGAGTTGATAGCAATCCAAATCACAAAATAGAGAATAAATAAGAGAATTATATGTAAAATTAAAGAAATTACGGCTTTAATTCGCAGTAGTGGTATCGAATCCATATCTCTTTTTTCTAAATGATTATAATAGTTAATATTTTCCAAAATTTTTTATTCTGTGCAAATTTGTGATTAAAGCAAATTAAGCAATTAAGCAATCCTAAAAATCTTTGCGTTGTTTCGACTGGTTTAGTAACAGAAGCTCAAGTAATACAATTTTATATAGAAAGATACCATAAAATAGAATACTTCTACTACTCAACGATATAATATAATAATAATAATAGATAATAAATAATAATAATAATATAATATAATAATAATCGATCAGCAAACAATAATCATAATAATAATAATAATAATAATAATAACAACTACAACAAAACAACAACAACAACAACAACAACAACAACAACAACAACAACACAAACAACAACACAACAAGCACAACAACCAACAACAACAAACAACAACAACAACAACAACGATAATGTAATATCTGTTTAAATATATATATAAAAAAATTAAATCTGAAGGTAATGATAACGATTGAATTGAATTGATCCTGCCAGAAACTTTAAAATAAAGAATTTAAAACAAATCAGATATTAATAAAATGACTGCACCAACAAACAACAGCTGAAAACATACATATAAAAAATGTCAAGATGATATTTAGGGATAAGTTGCAAAAACAGATTCAAAGCATATATATTATTCATATATTTAATATATGAATATATATATATATATATATATATTATATATAATATATAGTATATATTATATATATATATATATATATTATATATATATATATATATATATATATATATATTATATAATATAATATAGGGCCTGTGCCAGATTTGAATATGGTTCGAGATATATATATATATTATATATAATCATATATATATATATATATAATATAATATATAATATAATAATTATATATTATATATATATATATATATATATATAATTATATATATATATATATTATATATATAATATATATATAATATATATACTATATATATATTATATATATACTATATATATTTCCTTCGTTTAAGTATTGTGTAGCTATGATGAATACTCGTTAAAGCCAGTTTCTGCTAGACGCTTTCTTATCTCTGTAAGAATTGAAAAATGTATGTTTTTGAGTCTTTTCAAGAGTGGAGAATATCATTTTTTACGGCAAGTTTTTGAGACTAAATCCTTAACATTCCAAATGTGATTTGCAATTAAATTATTTAACATTAAGATTCTTCAATTATTTTAATAGATATCTATGGAAGAGTGACTTTACAAAGATTTGTAAGTATGGATCTATTTATTCACGAAATAGTAATAGTATGGATCTATGGATTACGAACCAGCTCTCTCTAATTTTATGTCTTTTCATTTTACCTTGATTCTCACACGAGACATTTTTATTTTTTCATTAACAGAAAACAGTTCTGTTGTAACTAATAAAATGCCTGAAAATGCTTCATCGATGTATGCTTGAAAATATTTCTAAATAAGCACCGCATTTTCAATATGATTAAGAGCAGTTACTGTAACTAATTATTGAGATTAAATGGTAGTACATAATGAAAGAGCGAAGGGGAAAAAGTTGAGGTCGTGAATAAACTAATAACAAATTTTATTTTAATTCAAGTTCCTCTAAAACTTCAACAAATGCTTGGAATATTTCTCTAGATGGTAACAAACCATCGTAACTTATTCCTAGACCCAATCTTTCATATTTTCCTCTATTAAAATAGTGGTCCGCCTTGTTCTAAAATAACACCTAGTTGCATTCGCAGTACCATAAAGTTTCAAATGTGTTTTACTTAACATAGATGCAAACAGCAATGAACATCTAGCGTCGTTGGATAATTTTCGAAAGCCTAAACACCTCAAAAGCTTTTCTTCGTCTAATCAGAAGAAAGTCAATATTCTCCTTTAATGCTTTCAACAGCCACTTAACCTAAGAAATCTTCACGGACCACAAATATGTTTCCTCATTCCTATTAATATATACTATTGATTTGACTTAATTATATATTATTTTTATTATTATTAAAAATTAAGATTAAGAGATCAAACCATCAGAAATATGTATCTCTTAAATTGATTCGGTCAACTTTAAGACCCCTTAACATCTCTCTTTCCTTATTTCTATTAATAAATACCCTTCAATTTCTTTGAATTAATATTATTTTTCATTTTATTTGAAAAATTTAAAATTAAGAGATTCAAGGCATCAAAAAATTGTGATCGCTATAAATAATTCGGGGGGTTTTGCATATCATTCCAAGATCGTCTTGCTTATATACTATAGGTCTTATTTTATATATATATATATATATATAATATATATATATATATAATGTATAATTATATATATATATTAAGAATTATATATATAGATATTATATATATATATATAATATATATATATCCATACGAAAATTTAACGAGAACAAAAAAACTTCCCCTTGAATTCAAATGATAACATCCGGGATAGACATCCTGTTTGTTTATCCTCTTTTGTATGTAATCAAATAAATTACGGTGAATCAAAATAATTGAGAAAATTGGAAAAATCGTTCGAAATGTGCTGGTTGAATGCTGTAACAACAAGTCATAATAAAAAAAGGCAAGCAAAACAAATAAATAAATAAATAAGTAAATAAATAAATGCAGTTTAAAATAGATAGTTTATAATAATATTAAATTTGAAATAAAAAGAAGAGAAAGTCGGGGATATTATGAAGAAAAGCTAGTCCTGGAACTGAGCCATTTGAATTTCTTTCAAACTTTTAAGCGATGAAAATAACTCACTGCAGACATATGATTGTAAGTTTCAGTTAGGACTTTGCTTCTTTTTATGTCTTTTCTGGTGCAAAAAGACTTCGAGACACATAAAATCCAATATTTTGGAAACCATTTCAGATCTAAAGCAAATAAAGGTCGATATGTTCCAAAGACTATTCTGTGTTTGGAAATGTTGGGACAAATCATTTCGAAAATGAAAAGAATAAAGTG
>JABUQX010053362.1:12500-35000 GCA_015478945.1 Trachelipus rathkii
ATCTCTACTACACCAACTATAGTATACTAATGAACTGTTTGTGTTTAAGAAATGTATTACTTACACACACAACTCTTTTCTTCATAGAAATAATTCACCTCCTATTGTTCCTGATTTTCTCCGACAACAAAAAAGCCACCTTTATCCTTTTTGGAGATCACTATCCAACCATTTAGATCAAACAACACACAATCAATCTAGAGCTCCTACTCACCATCCCATCCAAAACATCATTCAGAATTTCCCAAAAATCGAACTCTCTTCAACATATCCCTCAGGTGGTCCACGGCCGAAGGGATGTCTTAGCAGGCCGGCCCGTTTGTACTGTCATATAACCACATTTACTTTGACACCTGTTTCAAAACTTAAATGTTAATCCATTCGGATTCTTAGTACTCACACAAATAAAATCTAGCATAACTCTGACCTAACAGGTCATTCATCATAATTGCAACTTCTTCTCTCCCCCTCTCATTCCCTTGTCCACATCAGCAATATACAGCATTCACACCACAATCACAACACACACCATTCTCATTTTCTCTCACCGTTCCTTTCATCTTTGTTTCAAGTCAACAGCGACAAATCAAAATTGCCATCTTTCTAAATACTTCTTATTAACCTCTCTCCCTCAACATTTATTCTCTCTGACATTCCATGTACCCATACTATTAGACATTTTCGCCGAAAGATAGAAGGTCGCTTACGCGATCACAACCTCTCCGAGGCATGCATTAACATTCCTGGCAAAAGATATGGGGTAGTTCAGTCTACCCAACTAACCATTACCCCTTTAGTCGCCTTATACGACCACGCAGGACCATACGATGTGGGCAATTCTGTCTCTCCCCACCACACACAGGGATATAAGGGATAGGTATATCTTAAGATGTTGCCTAAGAGAGGGGTGGTGGATAATATAAGTAATGTGCATATGGTATGTGGAATATTGGGTGATATCTTGTAAGATGTATCTGGAGGATGAGTGTGGATATGAAACAAGAAAGAAATTCGAAAACCATTAGGCGCTGGAATGTCATGAGGAGACCGCTAACACACCATAGCCAAATGGAGGAAAATTTCATCGTTGCCAAGTGGCGGTTATTCTATCTCTATTCTTTTTTTAAGATATATAGTTATATATATATATACGATAATATATTATATATATAGTAATATAATATATTTATAGTATATATATAATATATATATAATATATATATAATATATATAATATAATTATATATATATTACTTCAATAAAGATAATAAAATATCTACCATATCAGTTAAAATAGAAATCATTTTATTTATATGTAATAAATTGTTCATTATTGTCTCTTAACAACAAAATGATTTGATTAACTTCCTTCCTTTTATATTGGTAATTTTGAAATGAAAACTAATATGCAGCTCTGTTAGTCTTTCTTTCCCTGTTGAAATTGAAAAAAAGTATAATTTGAGCCTGTTTCAGAGTTAGAGAAATATATTTTTGAAGTGCACATTTTGAGTGAATAATTGCTAAATCCTTAAATGTGACTGCACCGATCAAATTTATTTACAAAATTCGTAAATTTTTAATAGATTGATGGAATGAGTGACTTTACAAGATAAGTAAGCGCAACTGCTCTACTAACTGGTTTGAAAAAATCTATCATAAAAAGAAATTGTAATTGCCCTAATATTTTCATTTGCATTGATTCTGCACACGAGAGCATTAGTCATTTCTTGATTAAGATAGCAGAAGGTATGTTTGCACTTCCAAAATATTTTGAAAATGGTTCCATCGATGTTTTGCTTGAAAATCTTTCAAAAATAAACGTCACATTTTCAATATGATTATTAATAGCAGTTGCTTTTTTACCTAAGTTTAGAGATTGCAATGTAGTACATAAGAAAAGTGAAGGAGAATAAAGTTTGAAGAAGTATTCAAACTATAACTCAATTTGCTTTGATTACAGGTTTGGAAAACATTTCGGTTTTTTCAAAGAGGTTTAAGATCTTGATCCATTCAAGCTCCTCTAAAGCTTCAACAAAGCGAATGTTTATAATTTAATCTAGATTGTAACAATTCATCGTACTAAACCAACGCAACCTTGTCTCGCCGATTCGTGTGACGTTTTGTCCATTATGTTGTCCCGAATAATGTCGTTCAACGTCTCTGCTAATATGTTCTATAGTTTTATCTTTCATTAAATGAATCCTAAACTCTCTAAAACTGAGAGAAGCTGTTGTATAACATTCTGTCAAGCAATCTATTGTGAACATTTTAATGAACATTTCACTTAACTTTTCAAAATTTTGACGTAATATGTTAACATCTTGCACATATTATTTAGTACTTTCAGCTTTAATATCATATACTCTATTTTCAAATGATATATATCACTTCATCGAATTCACGTTTCTCTGCATCATTCATTCGAACGGGTTCAAACATATTACGATCAGGTATAGGTCCTACATAATTAATGTTATCTAAAGTGAGAAATCTGTAAAGGAAGAACTTTTTAGAATGTCCCTTACAAACACCCATGTATTTCGATAGCTTCTTCAATGCACAGGACATATAGAGTAACGTATCTCTAAATGTGATATTATGTTGTGCTTTTGAGATGATAAATAATCTTAGTGGCTCGTTTTACAGGATTACCTGAAATGGAAGTCGCCCAAGGTCTAGCTAATAATTTACTGAACATATATTAGGTGACAAATTTTGACCCATTGTGAGCAGCTACTATAATCAGGTCGTCCTTATGATTCCCGGCAAAATTAAACAGATAATTAATAAATTTATCTTCTGGCATTTATCAAAAATATCCTTATCATTTAAATCCAAGTGGAAGATTTGTGCTCGCTTCGCACCACATTTTTCACTCTCTTAATCTACTAATTCACTGTGGCTGCATTTATAATAAATAGCTATGCTCACTAGCATATTCGGAACCATATCCACAATAAATTTACCTTCATCTTTATCTTTATCATTATGTTTATAAGTTTCCACATCATTGTAAAGGGTGTGCACATTCTTTTCTTTTTTTTTGTTACCTTTAACGTTTTCATAGAACATTCATGATCCCCTTTATTCGGTAATATTTATCTCTTATACACGGCACCATATATTCACACAACCATATCTTCTCTTCACTTGTACATCAGCATTTACCAGGGTATCACACATACATACAATTCTTTTCTTATATAGGCTTAAGTCTTAGTTTACCGCTTTCAAAACTCTGTAAAAAAAAAAGACTTTCTTTTGCAATTCACTGTCTCCTAGTGAATCTAATACTATTATTTTGCTTTATATTCAAGTGTCAACACTGTAACTACTCTAAAATATCGAACCATACCTTTGGTGTTTTACAAAATTTATTAATATTTACAAAAAATTTCCCAATTTTCCATATATCTAAAGTTTATTTCATTCTTACTCTTTTGGCATTAGTAAAATTATAATCATGATATTGCTGCTGCAGAAAAAACTCAATATTGGACAAAATGATTTTAGACCTCCTTCTCCCTGTTATGGAGTATGCATTTTCCCTGCCCTCCTAATTCATTTTCCATAAATAAACGCCTTAATGGCATGCAATAGTATTTATATTATGGCTAGCGTATTCGCATCTAAAGAATCTTCCTTGTGCCTTACCTAAATTAACTATTGTATTGACTTTAATATTTTTAAGGCGCAGTCAATGCCGTCTATATTCCTGCCTGTGTTGCTTGTTAACAGGTGTTTGATACTTAATTAGAGGCTAATAAAGTTCACTTGTTAAGTTTCAGGGTATCATTCCCTTCCGGACAATACACTACATTCACTTCGATGATAAAGTCACTGAATGTGGTTTTATCACCCGATTGCAAGGCTGTCACTAGCTTTTCGAACAAATAGGAAACAACATCACCATCTTTTATTTAAGCATAAGAGATGTTGATATGGAACTCGTTCCGGTCACCGTCGTTAAAAATGACCAATGTTTTTGCACCATTATCTCTTTGCTCCACTTCATTCTTCAGGTGTTCAGTGACATCGTGGATGACTCTTCTGAAAGCATCACAGATATCCAATCCTCTATTGAACACACTCTTTTTGTCCACTCTGATTCAATATTTGTGAGTGTCGATGACTCCTGAATTCCTTGTGAGGTATTCAATTTTTATTTCCAATAATTCGGTTGTCAATTTATCATCTTTGACATCGTCACCATCACCAACATCATCAACATCATCATCGTCACCGTTTTTTTCTGTATAAAGAGAACCAGTAATAAACAATTTTACTTTACGTTTCCTTTGTTTTTATTTATTATTATTAACTAATCATAGCCCACCTTACCTAGCATAACTTATAAATATATAATTACCCTGGATTTTGAAGCGGGACAAGCTATGACGTTTGCAGGAAGGGGACCAGTAGCTTCCTCAGGAACTGTAGAACCAGTGTCAATGTTCTTAGATGCAGATTGAGGAACAGTAATTGTAATAGGCTGAGTATTAACAGCAGGACTATTCGCACCAGAGGTGGATGTTGATTAGACTCAGAATCTTCTTCCTTTCTGACAGGTACACGACTTTCCCATTTCTTCTTCTGTTAAGAGAATCATAATATATATATATATATATATATATATATATATAGATATTAAAATATTAGAGTAATATCTGCAAAATAAAGTGTATTTTTTAGTTTATATATATAAAATATTTATAGTAATTTATTTAAGTACTATAGTATATGTATATCTATATATAGTTTATATTGTATTATATATAGAAGTATATATAATATTTATATAGTATAGCTATAGCTATATATATAATATATATATATATAATATATATTATATATTTATATATATAAGGATTAGTGGAGTGAGATTATGCGAGAAGTAGAATTTGCTATGTATATAGTATATATATTTTAACAATATATATCTTTCGTAAAATATTTCTGTTATTTATATACATAAAACATATGCATATTTCATAATATTGTCACTTGTAAACGGTAATTATGCTTTAATTTTAGATTTATGAAGCGTACACATGATGTCCCATTAGAAACCTCGACAACGCACGTAATTCTATGATAGAAATCATTTTTCCTTTGTTTATAATTTTTTTATTTAGTTGCTATATAAAGCTGATACGATCTTATTTATCTTATTGATTTTAGTAGTAGAATATTTGTATAGTCGATGCAAATTTATCTTATTTTATTTATTACAATCGTGTACCGAAGGTGAGCGCGGCTTCACCTAGTTACGTATGTAAAATTTCAGGACTCTTTACGCTGTTTTGGCTAACCAACGGCTATTATCCAAGTACACTGGTTATGGTGCGCGTTATGGGTAGTTTGTGGATGGATTAATTGTGGTGTGTGTTTTATTGGATAGGCTATCTCGCCTAAGTCACTGAATACCCACAGGATGTATATATATAATATATATATTACTGATATATAATATATTATATATTAGGTGATATATTATTATTTTTTTTTCTTTTTCATTATGTCCATTTTTTAACTACACAAATATGTTTTAATATTTTCCTTTATTCTGTTCAATTAAATCTGTACAATATTAATAGCTTATTATATATATATTATTATTAGTATATGTATAGTATATATATGTATATATATTATTTATATATATATGATATATTATAAACCATGACTTTATAATATATATTGATGTAAATTTTGTTTTAATATAATATAATAATATATTATATATATATATAGTATATTATTATTATATTGGATTTAGTATTGTATTTATATATTATATTATATATATATTGTATTATTATGATATATTTATAAATATTATATAATATAATATATTATATTGATATTATATATATGTAGTTATATATATAGTATATATAGTTATATAGTAAATTTTATATATATTATATAGATATTTAATATAAATATATATATAATACATATATATATAATATATATAGTATATAATATATATATTATCTATATTATATATGTATATATGTATATACTATAGATATATAGGTATATATATTATATTAATAATATATTATATATAATTATATCATATATATGATATATATATTAATTAGTATAGTAGTATATATATATATATATAGTATATATAATATATATATAGCTACTATATATAATATTATATATATAGTATAATAATATATATATAATATATTAATAATTGTAATAGTAAGTATATATATATATATATAATATAGCTATATATAGATAGTTATACTCACTATTATATATATATATATATTATATCTTTATCATAAATATATATAATTAAATTTATATATATACATATCATAATATTATAGTATTATATATACTATATATACTATTATAGTAGCTATATTATTATTATATTATATATATATATATTATATATATTTATATAGTTATATATATATATAGTATATACTTAGTAAGTTATATATATATATATATATATTATTATATATTTTAAATATTTAATATATATTTATATATAATTATATATCTATATATATTATATTATATATTAGTATTATAACTATATTATATACTATATATATATTATATATATATATTATATTAGTATACAGTATAATATATATATATATATATATATACTAGTATATTATATATATATATATAGTATATAACTATATATATAGTATTATAGTATATAGTATATATATGCGTATATATATTATATACTAACTTTATTTATTTAAATATAATTAGTATAGGGGTATTATACTAATATATATACGAGTGCTTATATTAATATATATAGTAATATATAATATATTGTGTAAACTGTAGTATTACAAATGTGCTTCCTAGGTATTTATAATGTATATATATATGATTATGTATGTATATAAAGTTATATATAGTATATAAGTATATCATAGATATATTTTATATATTTATTATATAGTTGATATATAGATGCTATAGTATTTTATATTATTATTATAATATAGTATTATATTTATATATATAAGATATGTTAGGCCTAAATTACTATGTGTAGTTTTGAGATATATTTATATAGTATGAATTAAAATCAATAAGTATTATAATATATATTATAGTGTATATTATATTATTATAAATATTGATATATAATATATATATCTAATAGTATATATTATATATATATATATATATATATATACTACTTACATTTTCCGACACTAAAATGTTACCTAAGGATTCCCAACAATGTATTTGCCTTTCCCGGTTATCTGTTGTAGTTTTCTTGAGAAATGATGTTCTGTAGGTTTTTTATAACCAATTAAATACCCTTTTATATATATATATAATATAATATATATACATTATATATATAATGCATATATATATATAATTAGTATATATATTATATATAGATACGTATATTATATTATATATTATATAATATAATTACGTATATATATATATTTCTACAACCTCTATATTTTAAGTTATCAAAATATTTGGATGGCTTAAGTCTCTTAATTATAATTTTATAATTATAAAATTTCTATTAATCAAACAAAATTAAGCGGCCATATGTGGGCGTATTAAAATGCTGTTTAAATTTTGAGTTGGATCAAGAATTTCTAGTTTTAAGTGCTTGTTGTTTCCATATATATATATTATAATATATGTATATTATATATGTGTAGTTTAATTATATATAATAATAGTATATATTATAGTATAGTATAATAGTATATATTATATATAATATTTATGATATTATATATATGTATATATACTAGTATTCTTCCTCTGTCCAATAGATATTTCTAAATAAGTCCCATGAAAGACTGAGTAATGTATCCTCCGTGTGACGTATACGAGTGGGTAGCTTAGTTACCTAAGGATACATATTCCATACAGGCTTTAACAGCTTATAAAGTCAGTCTTGGCACTTACATTTGTTTGTGGATGTTGTTGTGTAAATATCGCTTCGTAGTTTGCACTATATCTTGTTTGTGTACGGACGTGTTTTCTATCTGTTACTTTTTGAGATGCAGGTAAATTAATTTGAACGGCGGTTACGCTATCAATTCCTGGTGTAAAAGCGAAACAAGTCTACCACTGAGACATTTATTTTGGCTCTTTAAACGAAGCTCAATGGGGATGCCGATATCTAGTCGATTAGATCTATGGTTTTATTAAAGTGCTACAAATTTCAAAGAGGGCTAGAAAATGTTTGAAAGACGACGCGTTGTGGAATGACAAATCTCGTTAACAAACATGAAAAATGTGGAAGTTCTTAGAGCTGTGATGGAGAGAAACCGCCGGGTTAGTGTCAGAGTGATTGCAAGAAGAACTGGTTTTTTGGATTAAAATGCAGTCATAGAGATTTTCACGAAACCATTTGCATCATGCAAACAATTTGTGCAAAACTAGTGCCGAGGTCAGCATCAGGAAAAGTTCAGTTATGTAACTAGAAAACTATAATAGATATAAGAAAATAAATAATATATTATTAAATCAGGGTGTCAATTTTTAAATACCGCGGGAAATTGAAAAAAAATAATAAAAAAAATAACGCTTTCTTAAAAAATAAAATATGCTAAAATGGTTGAAAAATATAACAAGTTTTTTTGACAATTCGGAAATCCGGCTTACTCCGACTGAGGACGCAAAGGGTGCCAAATGTTTATTTTTTTTTAAAACGGACGAATACGCCAAAAGTAAAGCAAGAACGTGGATATATCTGGGGTTTCGTCGGCCTAAGCGGGGGACGAACGGGGGGATGTCGTCCCCCCGCCTCTGCGCTCTCTGTCGGCTCGACCCTAATAAGGTATAGAAAGAAAAAAATAATATTTTACTCCAAAGCGGAAAAAACGGTATTTGGCATACTATTTTTTTCGAGACTATTCATGATTCTAGGGCAATCAGCAGGTGGCCCTATTTCAGATCTAAATATATAATATTGAGAAGTTATTAATAAATATCTAGATAAAATATCTTTTTTTAAGTTTCTTCGATGAAAATACTTCCTGAAATCGAAGAATGTTTTTTATTTTCCGACATGTTAAAGTTTTTTCTAGTTAATTCCATACTCTTCTGGATGCTGGCCTAGTGCCACAGACTCGTCTGTGAAACAGGTCAAAATTTGTGCAAGATTACTTAAAGACTTGAAGGGCACAATTTTTTGAAATGTTATAAGCGATGAATCATGGTTTGAGTGTCAAGACCAAACGGCAAAGGTGGAAGGACCAAACATTTCCTCCGCAAAGAAAGAATTTAACAATGCAAGTTGAAAAAAACTGATTATTTTTTTTGACAGCTGTGTATTCGTGAACAAGGAACTTGTACCCTTCAGAAAGAAGTAAACGGTTCTTTTACAAGATTCTTGGAACACTTCAAAAACGAGTTCAGCGAATAAGACAACATGCCAACGATTATTGCCTGCATTCCAATACGCGCCCTCTCCACGGCTCTCAATTATGGAATTTCTGAGAATGAAAACTTCAAGATTTCACATCTCCAACAGCCTGATCTAGTCGTGCGATTTTCTATCTCTTCCTAAGTTTAAATAATTGAAGGGTCATCATTTTGGTAATGACAAACATAAAAAAAGCTATAATATGACTAAATACTTCTGGAAAATACTCGGTACTGCTAATGAAATGGAAAAACATTAGGAAACGTGATAACCATTCGTTCTAGGCATACTTTACTTGAAGATAACTTGCATTTCAGGGATCCAATACTAATTAATACAGACATGAGTATTTCATTACTTTTGGTACAAATATAAAATATATAATATATATAATTAATATTATATATCTATTTATAATAGTTATATATATTTATATTATATATTAATTATATATATATATAATTATATTTACTATCATATATTATATATAAAATATATATATAATATATTATATATATAAATATGTATTATATATAGTATATATATGAATTAGATATATATTATTAGTATTTATATTATATTATTATTAGTTATATATATATATAATTGTATATAATAATATATATATATATAGTATTATCAGTATTCATAATAATATATATATATAATATTAATTGTGTATATATATATATATAATAATATTATATAATTATTTATATAGTAATATATTATATATTGTATGTATAAATATATTATTATATAAGTATATTTTCTGTATATATATATATATAATATTATAAATTAAATATATTTATATTATTAATTATTAATATTATATATATTATATAAGTAATTATTATATACTATTAATATATACAATATATAATAATATATATTTATATTTATATATATATTATATATATAATATTATATATTATATATTAGTATTATATAACGTATATATATAATATATCTATATATAGTTATAGTATATAATTAATATATATAATATATAATATAATCTATAGTATATATATAATTTAAGTTTATTATATCATATTAAATATATTTAAATATTATAATAAGTTATATATAATTATATATATATATATAGTTATTATATATATATAAATAAATAATTTTTATACTATTATTATTTTATTTATATATATATTTATATTGTAATAATAATAATATCATATGTTTAATATATATATAATATATATATTATTAAGTTATTATATATTATTATATATATTAAATTAGTATTATTTTTATATATGTAATATAAATATAGTATTATATATATATAATATATATATGTATATATATTACTATATATAATTATATATATTTTAATATATATGTTAATACTTATTTATTATATAAATGTTATTATATATATTAATATAATATATTAATAATATATAGTATTTAATATATAAAATAATATATATATATATTATATATATTATATATATTATATTATCTGTTATAGTATTATATATTATATTATAAGTATAATATATATTATATATACTTGTAATATATTAGTATATATTATATATTATTTATATTATATATTATATATATAAGTATATGGATATATATTAATGTATATATATATTATGCATATATATTTATATTAATATATATATATAGATTAATATATATATTATATATATAATTAGATATTTTATTATAGTATATATTAGATATTATTATATATATAATATATATATCTATGTATTATATAATCAATATATAAATATTAATATCTAATAGTAATAATAAATATAATATATATAGTATATTTATAATTAATATATTATATTATATATAGTTTTTATATATAGATATTTTATTTATAATATATATTATATTAATCTACTATATATATAATTATATGTATTATATATTAAAGATCAATCGTCAGCAACAAGTTTTCTAAGTTTGCAAGTGATACCAAAGTGGTTCGTATAAGGAATAATGAGGAGATATTAAATTTCAATGATCTTGATAAATATTCTTAGGTGACACGATAGAGTTGCAAATAAATTTAATGGTAAAAATCAAGTTTTCATTATGGGATGGATAGAATATTTTACTAGAATAAGTTCTTTCTGTTTGTGGAAAAAAAAAAGTTTAGATGAGAGTATAGCGCAACTCTAATTGAAACGTGCTTCAAGTTTGTGAAGCAAGAATAAGCGTATTAAATTAATTTATAATGAATCGAATATGGTTTACAAAACGGCATTTATAGGTAGTAGCTGTTAATATGCATTTTAGGTCATGTAATTAAAGTATGCAACCATTGGGCTCTTATTTAAGAAAGACCTTATGTATGTGCTGAGGGAGTGAAAGTAGTGCAACAGGATATTTCTGCTTTGAGGGGTAAGAGCTATGGGGAGAGGCTGAAGGAGGTTAGAATGTTTCTTAAAGGAGATTTCCATTCGTTGCAATTTTGTAGCGTTTGTGACTATTCATTTAAATTTCAAGTTTGAAGTACCTTTCGAAAAAATATTTCGTCGTTTGAAAGAAAAATGTCAAAACAAAAGTTTGGAAAAAATAAAATTCTTTAAGATGTAACCGTATATAAAATATTCAAAAACGACGTTTAGAGGTCATAAAAAGCTGCGCTAAAGGTGAAAACAATTACTGAAAATTAGAAATATAGTTCCACATTATAGAGTGTGAAATTGGTTAACTACCGAGCTACTATTGGACCTCCTTATGAAGAAATATATAATGCTATAATATTATAATACTATTAATAATATATTCATTATATTAATATTATGTATATATATATTATAATTATTATAATATATATTATATATATATATATATATATTAATATATAGATATAATTATATATATAATATATTATTAATATATAAATATTATACTATATATATATAATTATATTATATAATATATATATATATATATAGTATATTAATATTATATATATTATTATAATTATATAATATATAGTTTATATAATTTAATTTAGAAAAAAAAAGAAATTTTTTTTGCAAAGACTTATATAGTATATATATAATTATATATATTATAATATTAATATAAATTGTAATTATTATATTATATCTAATATTATATACTCCTGCATCATTTATAACAATTTAGTGAGTTCAGATAATTCATGGGTTTTTGAGTGTGATCCTGAAACCAAAAGTAGTATAAATAATGTATGGAATCGAAGAAAGCTTCAGCCTGCGCCCCCTTTAATATTTTTATAGAATTGTCCGCAGAGAGAAAACCAACTAGAGCCTTCACGGACGGACCTTCACGTATGCCTGGTCAATGTAGGTTCATTCATTACTAGGGGTCACAACTCATACTCACATACTAAAAAGATTTATTAACTCCCTTATGGCACTTTCTTCGCTCTGCTAAACTGCTAGATTTCTCTCCTCCATGGAATCCTTTGCTGACTCATCTTTTCTCGGTCCTGCCCAGTCTGTCGATTTCCAGCGTACCCTGCATTAATCACCGCTAACTAAAAAAGACTACAACCATACCTTTCCACATCGCAAACGCTCAAAGTTATCATTGATTCTTATCACCCCTTCTCACACAATACACTCTCTTACGTTCTTCCTCATTTATGATTCCTTCTCAACCTATAAACGCCCCTAGAAAGTCATCTGAAACATTGTACATAGATCTATACTCTATTACAGAACATAGGCCATACTATAATAGCTTACACAAAAATCCCCTCAATATAAATATATATATTAATATATATATATTAATTATATTATATTATATTTAATATTATAATTAATATATATAGTAATATATATAGTACTATAAATTCTATATATATATAGTGCGGTATTTATATTATTGTTGACAGAGGGGAGTCGAGATCAGTAATTTTGGGTTGGTAGTCCTGCGAAACGATACTGCAAGAGGAAAAACTTTAAGAGGTTGAGTCGGAGTCTAATTGGGTTGGACATGGACATCTACAGAACACACACTCCATATGAAAAGGTGGAACGTTCCGGTGATCTACGACGAATGGTTAATTTAGGGGGCACTTGAACGAGATGGGTACATCAGATACCGGAGGTGCAGAATCCATAAATTGTAGCCCTAGATATGGATGTTGACTTTTCGGAAGGCGGACTTTCCGACAGTCAACCTCCATATCTAGGTTTCTTTTAAACAAGGGCTGATTGACCATTTGTGAAAAATACGTATCTTCAGAAATCAAAAGAAGTCTGAACGCCGGACACCACTCTCAAGAGTTGAAAGACTTCCCGTCGGGCACTCTCGTCACTGTTTCTTAGTCGGAAAGGGAAGAAGAAAACCAGCTGCAACATGACTTCACTAAGAAAAGAACGACAGAGAAACTAGAAAGAACAATAGAGGCAGGTAGATACAATATCCATTACGTACTCATGCACGGGAACATACGTCTCTCTAATTCCGAAGTCTCTTCATGGAACCTTCCTGTGAACATACGTTGATCTACTCGGATGTTTTCTGTGAATTCCCACCCCACCTTCTCTAGGATAAGTCCTCGCTGAGATGGGTGGCTCCACTGTGACCCTCAATTGAATTGCGTCCTGCGCCTTCAACGGAAAGAACGAAGCATTCGAATCCGAAACGTGTAACTAAACTACCATATCTCCAGCGTGACTTACCATTCACTGCTTGATATAGTCCAAGAGAAATTAGTGATTGGCTACAAGGAGATTTGACAGTTTGCCTCTTACTAGGAGAAGCTTCAAGGCCCCAAATCCGACATACCACCTGCAACATGGATGAAATGATGGAACAGGCCCGGGGACCAGACCAGTATGTAGTCAATACAAAGAGCGAGCAGGAAGTCAATGAGACGCGAGAAGATTTTAATCGCCCCCGAATCAATATGCCCGGACGCAGAAAAAATCCGATCCAAGGAGATGATTGGAGGAAGCTATTCCGATCTACCCGTCTCCAGACGGTCGCTTCGTCAGAAATACGCTGAAAATTAACGTGGCCCAATAACATGGAAAAAGGATTCCAGCCCAAACGGGATATCACCGCAAGATCCGAGGGAAGCCATCTCACCGAGAAGACCCACCCTTCCGCACAAAAAAACGCGATAAGGGCACACAACCTGCTGGTGCAATTCACACAAATCAACGATTGGTACACGCGAGAATCAGTAGAAGAGACTGTTTAGAGATTTCCCTTGTGGGAGATTAGTCGTGAAACATAGAAATGAAAGGTTAGTCGGGCTGAGGACTATCTGACCCTTTCGATGAATCTCTCAAATCAAATGTAAACAGAACGCCAAGACTGACGCGCCCTGGGATAAACTGAAAATAATTACAATGCCGATAGACAGCTACGGCAGATCCCCATCCAAGGAATATAAGCCTAAAGTTGAGAAGATGGATCACCCCCAGGCGTAGCAAAACAAATTTTTGGTGAAAACTTTTTACTAGAACTGAAATTTTTGTGAAAAGAAGAAAAAGAAGAAAAATCAGAAATAGAAGATTTTAATCTATGCCTGTCCGTTATAATATAAAAAATGAAATATCTTCGAATTTTTCGATATTGCGGTAGAGGAACATAACACGATGGCACCGGATAGCCATTAATTTGCCAGAATATAGCACACAACGCAACGTAGAATATGCCTACATAAACCGCGCTAAGGAACGAATGAGCTGGAATCAATGAAAAAATAGAAAAGGAGGAAAGAAAAAAGAAAGTCATCCTGAAGAATTTTGATTCAGTATTTTTTGTAATTATATTAATTATCTAGATATACAGTAAAACGTTCACCGCAAAATATTTACTGCATCAATCCTTGGTTGATAAACGGATTATTTAGGGCTAGGGCAAAAATATTGACCCGGCACGATGATGAACCTGAGTGATCCGCAGAATCCCTTACACGCAAGGATCCAAAATAAAAGAAAATTAAAACAGACATATAAATTGGACATACAATACCCTTTTATATGAAAATTTATACATAAATTAATTTGATATAGTTTTGTTTATCTTTTTAATTTAGTTATTTATATATTGCGGTGTAGAATATTGACGTAAATAATTTTGACTAAATAAAAAAATTACTATTAAAAAAGGCGAACTCTAGCATTAGTCAGGTTCCCAACCAGATATTTTCCTGATCCTTCTTAGACCTGGGCATCACCCTCCACCAAACAATTTCCCCTTACTCCTGGATACTGTTTACAGGACTTTTCTTTACATCATAGTAAAAGTTACATCAATCTCTACACACCTGACGACACAGAAGCCCATGCGCGTCTATTGTACTTCAGCACGTATTCATTTCCTATAATGTGCACTACGCAGAAACTCATGCCCTCACCAAAAAGAAAATCACACTCCGCCAACCTCCACTATTTCTCCAGATAACCTCCTTTCTAAAATCTGATTACCTGATCACACGTTCAGTCGAAATATGAGGTTTTTTTTTTTCTCAGGATGACAGTTCAGTTAGGACTGCCCTATAACATGTCCGACTAAGTAAAGCACAAATTTGCTCAATAAGGATATATTTTAAAGACGTAGAAGGATGACAAAGATTTTCAACAAGAGAACACATTATTCCGTCAAATTGATAATCCCTTCTCGATTTTACCAATAAGTCCCACGTTCTGCCGCACTTCTCTAACCAAACCTCCGGACAAACTGCCATCGAAGTGAATTAAATCTTTCTCAGATTACCCTGTTGCCACTTTCGAAAACTCTTAGAAATTCTATCATGAGGCAAGAATCTATCTCCGTTTGAATATCTCATTAGAGAAAAAACAATCAAGTCGTTATGAAAAGTGAAAGGCCGTGCTCTGTGATCCCAGAGTGTCACTGCCATGGTTGACACCAGTTCCGGCCAAGGTCAGAAGAACTTGATGTTCCTATTCCACACTGAGCTCTCCTACTCTTTTTGCATTAGGGAATTCCTCACCCCTATCGATGAGCTTTTCCAAGGTGCGTCACTGACTCCAACTAGTAGGTCGTGCCGATTCTCCTTTGCAAAACGAAAAATTATTCGTCTTCTCCCCGAGCATCGATCAACGATAATCAACTCCATATACACTTCTTGAGATCCTCTTTGAGGCCAATGTCATGGAGTAGCAATAAAGAATTGACCCTTGTCTCCTTATAGGAGCGTAAGAATAAGGGAAATTCCTGCATTACCTTAATGGGGTTACGAGGGTTTTGTTTTTATTGGTTTCCTATAGGCGTCACTAGGGAATTTCTCCTGCTACCTTGTGGGATACGATGGGTTTTTCCATTGGTTCCTATTGGCGTCATAGGGAAATTCCGACATTCCTTATTGGAAAAATTCCTATAGGATCCACTAAATCTTCTATGAAGCTATTAAAATTACAGAGTGGTTCCTCATAGGGAAAAAGCGTCAGGGAAGGTTTCCTATTGGGAGAATAAGTTCATGAATTTTTTTGCTGAGAAATGTATAAAGTAATATATATATTATATATAAGTATAATAAGTATATATTATATATTATATAAATATATTTAATGAAATATAAGTATTATATATATATATATTAAATAGATATATAATAGAATAAGCTATATATATAATATATAAATAGTATATAATATAAGTATATATATATGAGAAATATAATAAGTCAAGAATATTATAACTCTACATTCCTATATATAATATTATAAGATATATAAATAGTATATAAATAGAATATAAATAATAGTGATAAATATATATATATAAGTATATAATAAGAAGAGTATATAATAATAGTATTATGGTAAAGGGATATTAGCTTTTACCGCGGACACTTACTATGAAAAAAATGTGGACTGTTGCCAGAATAGGCATAAGAATTTTAAATTTTGCTACTTTTTTAGAAGAAGGAGAAAACTTTATTAAAGCAAGTAAAGTAAAAGGAAATATATATAATATATTATAATATATAGATATAATAATAGCTATTATAAATATATAATAAGTATATAATAATATAAGAAAAATATAAGGGAATAAAATAAGATAATAAAGTAAGAATTAAGTGAATAAATTCAAAAAATGAAAAGAATGAAACAAATGAATAAAAATGATATGTAAATAAAAAAATAAAGAAATAAGAATAAAAAAAAATAGGATAGCATGATGAAAAAAAATATGGTATGGATGAAAAAAGATTAAATAAAATAAGACTTTAAAAATATAAAAATGACAAAAAAGTTAAACTAGCCTCTTCACAGCTTCATTATTTTTGAAATAGCTTTTTTTTATATTTATTTTGTATAAATTATTAAATTTGTATTTTAAATAGATAAAAACAAGGAAATACGAGAGAAAAGAAAAAGTTATGAGAAATAATAGAATTGAATAAGAAAATAGATAAAATAGATAAAAATAAAGGAAATAAGAGTTTAAACCGGGGACTATAAAGAAAAAGGGAGATGATATATAAGAAAGTATGATAGATTTATAATATAATTAGAGAAAAATGTGTAAGTATATTATTTGTAAATAAAATTAAATAGTAAAAAAAAGAAAAAGAAAAAGAAAGATAAGAAGAGTCAAATGAAAGAAAGAAGAAATATTTATTACTGATAAAAGTGAAATTTAAGAAGAATGCAAAGGGCGCGGGTACGGGAACTAACGAACTTCCATTGCATGATACAAGAAGATGATTTTCCTTTATGTGAAGCTTCCTCGTGAACTTTATTTAAAACAGAAATAAAGTTTACATTACGCTATTATTTGATTTCATAACCACTGGTCAGTATAGTGACACCATTTACAATGATACAAAAGCTACCTGTCTCTTTATCAGGATCTTCTCTCGACAACAATAATGTTTAGCTACGTTATATGCTCTCAGGCTTAGAGGAAGATGAAAAACTTTCTCTATTCTATAAAGTACACTATATATTATAATATGAATTAATGCAGTAGCAATTCTCTAAGAACTAACATTTCCTATTGTTAGACTTAAAATATAAAAAGGCTTCTCACAAATATATAATGTGACTCAGGTAGTGTGTGATATAAAATATATCTGCGTGAAACTCTCGCTTTCTAATAGAGTTCGTGTACTAAAAATAAATCAGAAATATTCAATATCGAATTCAAATACAGAATCTCATACAAATAGACATACCAAGATAAGAATCTTCTAGTCTACACAAGAAAAAATATTACATTATTGTAATATATACATAAGTTAGTACTAAAAAATTAAATGTTAATCACATTGACTTATAAGAAATTCCTTACATGCACTACTAAAAAATTAACTTTATAATATATAATATCTAATGGTGTAAATAGCCACATTCTGCTCTCAATATATAACTTTTGAATATTTATATATGTAAGTGTATTGAAAATAACAATCTGGCCAAACATTAAACGGCACACTCAAGAGCATATAGAAAATATAAATTTGTTAATTTTAGCAATACCAACTGTCAACCTCTCAGGCATAAAAGTTTTGTTCTTATCATCAATATACTCAGGAATAGTTTCTCATCCGTTACTATAGCTCCTAATGATCCTCTCTTTAGCCTCATATTTCGACCTATGATATAATTAATAATATCATAATATTAACAAAAAACATTTATTGATAAAACTCCTATTTAGTGTCTAAGATATTTTATAATTTCTCGGTAACGACCAATTCAATAAAGTAACTTGGTCGATAACCTATATTGTAAAAGAATTTTCGAGGTTAGTGGTAAGGGTAAAAGAGAGAGCTCATAACAACTAAAGGGAGAAATGGGAAGGTACGTTTGACTTAATGGGTTTTGAGGAGATCCACGTTCCACATGCTGTTTTGAAGGAGATAGCCTCCCTTTTTCCATATAGGGCTAATATAACAGGCCCGGTCACAAAAATGAAAGCGAGGTGTTTTACTCACAAACTATTTGAACTAATGAAAATTGAGGTATTAAATTTAGTGAGTGCGAAAGTTCGGAAGAGAACTTCTTCCCAATGGAGTTTTCCGTTCTCGATATTAGAGAAAGAAGATGGTCTTATAAGGATCGTTTGTGATTTCAGAAGCCTTAACTATGCGGCTAAAAATGACGTGTTTACATAGCCAAATATAAAGGACATACAGTATTTAGCTCATTCCATGGTACAAAGATTTTCTCAAAATTAGACTTGACATATGCATATTACCATTTTCCGATTGCTGAATCAGATCAGTGATCCTTAAGTATTAGCACTATGGTTGGTAACTTTTTTTCCCTCAATTACCAATGTGGTATAAGAAAAGCGGATTTTGTTTTCAGAGATACCTTTCTATATTACTTTAAGGCATGCCAGGATGCACGAGTATCTTGATGAGATTTTGATATGCTCTAAAAATTTAACCGACCACGTAATGGTAATCAAACGATTCTTTGAGAGGTTACATTATTTTAAAATTTGTTTAAATAAAAGGAAATAAGAATTTGCGGTAAAAAATTGAACTACCTTGGATTTGAATTAACCGAAGATGTTATTTCGCCATTATCGGAAAAGGTTGAAGAAATAGTAAGTATTCCAAGTGCTGTGAAAATAAAACTAGTTCGTTCTTTTCTGGGAAAAATATCATTTTGCCGTCAAAATATACCATGCTTCACAAATCTCACGCTGCCTTTATACCACTATTTAAATGGAAAAAGTAGCTTGAATAAAAAATCACGTCGTCAATCGCAGCTGAAAAAGCATTTTTAATTATATAAAAAAGCAATCAGTCACGCGTCACGGCTGAGGTTTCCAGCCATAGACGAGCCTCTAAAACTATGCATCTATGAAAATAATAAAACTTTTAATTAATAAGGTGATAATGTCAGATAATGATGAAGGAAGACCATTTGAATTTTATAGAGGGTCTTTTAATGTGACAAAAGAAAGCTATTAGCCAGTAAATAAACTTTCAATATTCTCACAAAATTATTTAAAAAGTACTGTATTATTTTAGCTGGAAAGAACGTATGAATATGCACGTGTTCACCCCACGCTAATGATGTACAGAACTACAACGAGAGGAAGCTGAAGGAACTGGCAATCATGAGCACTTTCAATATGAAGATGGAGTTGATCACCGAGAATCAAAATGCTTTACTAAAATATTTACTTGCAAACAATATTTCGCCAGAAAAAAAATGAGGGTGATGGAGAACCAACTGGAGTCACAAGTGGAGTAAGTTGTGACTTCACTCACTCAGTTACTACAACTAATGAGCGACAGCTGGCGTTACTACAGCCTCTGATGTAAGATCCATTAACTTAGTGTTAAGAAAATTTGCTCCGGTCGATCTATCTGTTCGGAATGAGAGTATAAACAGTTCTGATGCGATATTTTTAGAAGCTGCAAAAGTAAACTTAATAACAACTTTCGATAAAAATGCGAAAATATTAGCCACTCATTTTAAAGGAAATTTAAATTTCGAAGAAATCAAAGAAAATTAACAGTCGGATAAGTACCTCAGTGATCTAATGGCAAACGAGAAGACGACTTTGAAATTAATAAGACAGAACTTCTTTTATATAAAAAAGAGATAGAGTTAATTGTAGATGTCTCTTTATATTACTGTAGAGTTTTTGCACCTGAAAATTGTGTACCTGCAGTAATCAACGAATATCACAATTAAGGACACTTTCTGTTCCATCACATAAATAAAATGGCGAAACAGTTTATCCGCACCTGCCCTACCTTTCAAGCAAATAAAACGGTAGCCGAAATAATCCCTAAATATAGAGTTTTTAAAGAAGCTACCATGAAGTACGAGGCAGTTCATGTGGATATTCTCAAATTACCAAATGCAAGAGGATACACTATCTCCTTACCTTAATTGACCAATGCAGCAAGTTTCTATTCGCGGTGCCTCTTAAAGAAATAAATTCTGGAGAAATCTAAAATGCATTTTTTTCACGAGCTATTTCCCTTCTGTGGAATTCAGCATATGATTATTTCGGACCAAAGTGCATTGTTTTCTCTTCGCCTGTTTGAAGAACAAGAATTATCAGAGATAATTTCTTCAAGTCAATCAAATACTATTGCTAATGGGTTGCTTGAGGTTCAGCAAAGAAGTCATCTGGCTTGTCTAAGATGTATGTTGAAGGAATATGATTTGAGACTCTCAGGCTGGCCAAGCCACTTACCTATGCTACTGTTCGCTCTGTGACTCAGACCAATAAAAAAACGGCATTACAGCCACTCAGTTGGTGTTTGGTCAAAATATTTTGATACCAACTGGGTTGGTCAACTCTGCTTTGGGCGCAGCTTTTATAGAGTATAATGCTTACGTAAAAAAAAACTTGCTGCCCTATTTTCAAAGCCGAAAGCACTGATCAAGCATTCTAAAAATCGTCCTATGAAGTGGCGCACATGGGGAATTTGTTTTTTCCCATTTCCTTAAGGGGGAAAATATGGGCAAAAAAAAAATTTAAGAAGATTGTATGAGAGTCTTCAGGAAAAAGTCAAAAGTTTTCAGAAAAAAAGTTAAAAGTTAAGTTAAAAAGTTTTTTTTTTTAAGAAAATTCTTTTTTAAGTGGCAAGCTTCTGGGAAATAGAATTTATTGCCAGAAAGCTGTTATTACCACTAAACCAAATTTTTTCTTATAAACTTACTTTAAGCTTAAAACTTTTAGTGAAATTAAGGAAATTTTTTTTGAACAGAAAAAATTTTTTTCAGAAAAAAAGAATGTGATTTTTCAAAATTATTTAAGGAAAATAATTATATTTATATTATTAATATAATATTATTAAATATATATATATATAATATATATATATAAATTAATATTAATATATATATATATATATATTCATTATAATTATATTATTACTACTATATTTATTATAAATATACAATTATTTATAATAATATATTATATTACTATATATATTTATTTATTACCACCATAGACCTTCTTTAAATCCTGAGGTAAATGTGTTTCAGGGGAAAAAAAGTATTTTGTTTAGGTTTTTCTTGGGGACCAAGGTGGGAAGGTGCAGGGAATATTTATGCCCTCCTTCGTGGGTTTTGAGGGCCCCCACCAACAATCTCAAATAGGTCGGTGTGTCTGGGGCT
>JABUQX010053362.1:40000-42500 GCA_015478945.1 Trachelipus rathkii
AAATTGTAAGGTTAATCCAAAAATTTAAAAATCTTTGACAATGACTGTGAAGAAAGGGCCTTGCCATCTCCTTGGAAAGTTCTTTGCGGTAAGTCAGCGTTGTATGTTGTTGTTTTTAATTTTTAGAACGATTCCAGGTGCTCATCGATAAGACAACTTCTCAACTTACTCTTGATAAGGTTCATGCTTGAAAATGGTTGTTCGCATGAATATATAGACCCGAATAAGGAAAGAACCGCAAACGCCAGTTCTTTCAGCTGATTATATGAGCCAGGAATACTTTTCCAGGTGTTAAAAATCAACATATCTTCCTTCTCCAGGTCTTTCAAAGCAGACCACTTGTGCTGCGAAGTGTGAACTAAATTCACATTTGTTTTTCTCCAATATTTCTTTATCAGCACAAAGACGTTCAAATTTCGAGCTCTACAATTCTTTATTTTTTAAATCCAGCAATTGCATTTCAAAGTTGCAAATGTCAATATTAAAAGGAAAAAAACTTAGTTCTGTTACAGTAGCATTAAGAGATTTTTTAACAATGGCTAACGTCGCTTTGCTGTTTCTGAATTCCTGAAACCCGTTGAGAAAAGCTTCCCTCATATTTAAAAGTGTTATTTTGAAATAGCAAATATCGATATCTGAATTATTTTCTTGGCGATGTTTCAACAGGCTTGGAAAGTGAATCAAAGTTTCTCTTTCAAAATCTTCAGCAAAAAGAGATAATTTGTTTTCGAAAGAAATAATTTCTTCTAACATCGAAAAAATTGAGTTTTCTTTCCCCTGTAGTTTACTATTAAGCTGATTTAGGCGTAACGTCTACCATGAAATAAAATTTTTGAATCCACTGATCGTCCGTTAGTTCTGGATAGTGAACAACGTTCTCAAGAAGAAATGCTTTAATTTCTGTTTATAAGGAAGCGAAACGTTTCAAAACGTTTCCTTTTGATTACCAATGTACCTTGTTATGCAGCAGAAGATCTGCATACTCGCTCTCCATTTCAATTAAAAATTCTTTAAATTGGCGATGATTAAGAGCTTTAGCTATAATTGAGTTGATATTCTTAATCACCAATTCCATACCTTTGCAAATTTCTTCTGGAAATGCACTCGTACATGAAGCGTGCTCGCCTCCCCAACCGAACGGCTGGTGGGTGAACCTTGGAGGGGAGGCAAAGGGCTTCGGACAGAGTCAGGTGGAATTGCCAACCACAGGGGTGTGGATTTTAACTACAGTTCTGGTCTTTCCTGTGGGGTTACACGCTCAGAAGTAATACATTGTAGAACACGATGCAAAGAAATGACTTGATGATACGCATTGACATTTAATCTTTCTGGAAATGTTTTCTCATTAAGTCGCGTCAGAGCACTCGCTTAAAGATTAAAGCACACATAAAAACACCAACTAAGTTATGTAAAAATATAAATAAGAAAATCAAGTCATCACGAAGTTTCAATCACTCGTGGTATTTTGTGGAAGAGCCAAACTCAAGGGGCCAAAGAGCCGCATGTGGCTCGCGAGCCGCGGTTTGCCGACCACTGGCCTAGATGAATATGATGGAGTAGATCCAAAGATCAAAACCCCTAGAAATAAAACTTCAAAGAGGGGTCTTGATTAGGAATACTGTAGTAGTGAGGACTATGTGTCATAAAAAGAATACTGAAAACATAAATCAGGGTAAGTTCACTTTGCCTTAATTATATGTAAAATATATATATCTTAAATATATTCCAATCAACTTAAATTATAAAAAGTAATTTACTAACCTGCAAGGAGGTTAATTCCGATTTGCAGGGTATAAATATTTCAGATTTAAAGAGTTAACTATTATGAAATTATGAAATTCATTCAAAATTAAATGTGTTCATATACTTTTAATAATACTTTTAATACTTAGTAAACTAGAAAAAGAAGAGATGCCATTTTAGATCATTCATAACAAGCACAAATGGCACATTAATTGTATAATAAATATCATAAAACAGATTTCACCCAAAGTATCTTTATTTATTTTAATAAAGACTTTTTCAATGACTTTTTTTGGGTAAAGTAACATTTTCCTTAAACCTAAACCAGTATCCACAATCACCACTATATATTCTCCCCCACTAAGCTTAAACCCCCACCTTTATTTTCGACGTCAATCGAATAGGCGGAGTCCAAACCCAGTGTTTCGAGGCAGATATAGGGAGATACTGGGAGAATAATAATTAAGAGTAACTAAAATAGAAACCAAACCAATTAGAAGAAATATGATATATACAAGATTACAACAATTTCCATTTTAGTTTTGAAAATTAGGGAAAAGGGTGCGCAAAGAAGAGTATATTGGCTTAAAGGCATTAAATTAATTTCTTCTCTAAGTCATTTTTTATCCATTTGTTTATGTTTGCAGAGTACTTTTTGTTGTTCCCCATTAAAAGTCATTTCCATGTTTGAACAGGCCCCCAAAGTCCACTGTTTTAAACTTGTTACTTACTTACTTAGTTGTTTTTGATCTAGTGT
>JABUQX010053362.1:47500-49051 GCA_015478945.1 Trachelipus rathkii
TAGCTTTAATGAGGCGAGGTGGGTACGGTATACTAGTGAGGTCAGCTTGGGTTGACCACCTGCGACTGAGGTGTAGATGTAATATGAAGCAGAGCTATATTTCAGTGAGGTGGTTATGGACGACTATAGATGAGTTCAACTTAAACGGTTCGTAAATTTTAGTATGAGTTTGCTCTTTGTTGAAAGCAAGTCATTAATTATATTGGAGTAAATACGCCTGATTCGATGGGCTCCAAGGATTTGATGGCATTTGGATAGTTTGTCCCTCGGTCTATATCATGTCCACCTTCTCTCCTCCAGCTGTGTGGAGAAGCGCGTCTCTCAAAAATCTGTGTACGTATCATAAAGCTACTCAAATGTGAGAGAGCCTTTGAGGACCGTTATTATGAAAGAAAATAAGTGTTCTTAAGGGCTGACGTTTAACTGATACTTAATTACATTTTTTAGTATTTTAACGATTTTTCCAGAGGGTAATGACTTAAGGGATGGTTGGAATATGCAATTCAATGAAAAATAAACAGAGCGACCTCTGAGAGGGAGTTTTCCTGCCGCGTAAAAATTTTGATTTCGGGACGGCAAGATGGCGTATTTGAAAATGTAAATGCACACTCGCAAAGAAACAAACCTAGCTTATTTGAGATTGCTTACGCGCTCTCATATAAAGTTACTTCGCGAAGTGAGTAACATATTGATGGTAAGAGAGGAAAGCTTAGGCTTGAGAATTGCAATTTTAGAAATACACTATTAGTTCACAAGTTCTCTTGGAAAGGTGAAAAATCAAGTAAGTGTTTAAAGGCATCCACTATACAAAGTGAATTTACATGCCATGAAGTATGTTCTTTTTTTTTTATTATAGTTCATGAGCTGAGAGGAGCGTCAAATATAATAGCCTCGGTACTGAGAAGGGTTCGTGAATGTAGGTGAGTTTTACCTACTGTGTGAAGTTTCAACGTTATGAGTGAAAACCCAGTAGTTGAATTAGACATCATAGTGACCTTTACATTTTGAAATATGATGGGATTCTGACAATGCTCAAGACGTGGCAAAGTGCGTGTTTTTCTAGTATGTGAGAAAAAACTTACTTTAATATTGAAAGGAAAGAATCTCTTATAATGTTACCGGACAGTTTAATTTGTAGGTTACAAACTGCGATTCTTCTTGGTTTTAACTAGGAAAACATAACTTAAAGATAAAAATTTTTTATGAATGTTGTTTTAAGGGGAAATGAGCAGAAAGGTTGGAAAATTATGGACTGGTATCGGGATACAGCCAAAACAGTTGCGGAAAATGGAATAAAGAAGTAGACATTAAAAATGCTATATAGAGAGATAAGAGCGAGAGTGAAAATTTGTTACTATAACACAGAGAAGATGAAATAATTTGCGTGAATTGGACAATTGTCTGGGAAATCGCGATCCTTGTCTGCCTAAAAAGAGTTATTGGCGTGAGTGAAAGAAGAATGAACAAATACTGGTGGGGTCGTAGGTACTGATTATGGCTATTACAAAGTGACGGATGTGATGTTATACTGCCGCAATATTGGACCTGCTC
>JABUQX010053363.1:10000-12500 GCA_015478945.1 Trachelipus rathkii
GACCACTGTAATGATGACCTTTTTGTTTAATAATTGCCATTTTATTATATTATTATTATATATTATTTATATAGCTTCTTTCATATTTGCTTTTGCCTTTCGTTTATTATTATTTTGCTCCATATTTATTTAATTATTATTTTGCTCAGTATTTATTTATTTATTTATTATTATTATTATTATTATTATTATTATTATTATTATTTTAATTATTTTGATTATTTATTGATCGAGTATTTTGCCCTGTATTCCGTAATCCGTAATTCCAGTTTAAAAATGTGGTATAATCTTTCCTTTATAAGTAAAAACACACACACACACACACACACACACACACATATACATACATACATTCTGAATGTATTAAAACTGATGTTTGTTGTTGAATTTTTTTTTTTGCCGAACTCGTTGAGCCGTTGGTGGTTCCTCTTCCACAATCTCCTTTCCACTTCTTTACTCATTCGCTTCTTTTTCAATTATAATTTCTGGGATTTGTTGAGGCAAAACATGAACATGGGATTCACTCCAAAAAAAAAAGAAAAAGTGGGTTATTATTATTATTATTATTATTATTATTATTATTATTATTATTATTATTATTTATTATCATCATCAATAATTTGTTCATTTGAATAGGAATTAAATCTGTAAAAGTTCAATAATTTGCTTTACTTTGCATTCTTTCTCCCTTTCTTCATCCTCCTTTATTATTATTATTATTATTATTATTATTATTACCACCCTGCCGCAAGGAAGAAACTTCATTTTTGGAGTGAATCTCAATAGACGGAATGAAATGCTTGTAATGGTGATGGTTCTAATAGTAGTAGTAGTAGTAGTAGTAGTAGTAGTAGCAGCGGAAGCAAGTGCCTGTTACAAAATGCATGCTTTAATAAATCTTGCAAAGCAGCAATTATTATATATATATATATATATATATTATATATATATATATATTATATATATATATTATATATATTATATATAGATATATATATATATATATATGCTGGCTAAGCTTAACTTTGCACATCGATTAGAATGAATACCTCCTTTTATGTAATTTTCGTTTTATATTGAAACAATTTTATATATATATATATATATATATATATATAATATATATATATATATAATCATATATATTATATATATATATAATATTATATATATATATATATATATATATATATATATATATATAAGCAACTGCTTTGCATGTGTGACGGATTGATAGGAAACACAACTAAAAAACGTAAAAATGGTGAAAACACAAATAACTGGAAGTATTAATATTATTATTATTATTATTTTATTATTATTATTATTATTATTATTATTTATTAGAGGATCATGCTTTAAATTCTGATTTTATTTATTTAGAAAATAATGAAATCCATTGCTTTATTATTAATTTGTTGGCAATTTTGGAGAAAAAAAAAATTGTTTGAGAAGAAAAGTTATATTTTTACTAGTATTAATGTTTTTTTTCTGTTTCACCCCCCCCCCCCCCCCCTTTCCCTTTCCTTTATATTTTGTTTGTGATGTTTCTTCAATGTTTATCATCATTAACATTATCATCAAAGCCATAAATTATTATTATTATTATTATTATTATTATTATTTATTATTATTATTATTATATTATTATTATTATTATTATTATTATTATTCCCATGATGATCATAATCACAAGTGAGATTTTTACCACTTGAATTTTTTTTTTTTTTTTTTTTGTGCTTTTCACCTTCAAAGGGATGAGAGTGTGAGTAATTTTTTTCATTCACACTTTTTCTCACATGTTTTTTAAAAAAGTTATATATATATATATATATATATATATATAATATATATATATATATAAATATATATATAATATATTATATATATATATAATAAATATATATAATAATATATATATATATATATAGTGATTGCACCGGAGAGTAATTGAGGCCGGAGAGCGGAGGCCGTGAGAATGAAAATCTAATTCGGCCGGAGCCGGAGAATGAAAATTCCATTTATACTTACTTTACCTTTTATATATATATATATATATATTATATATATATATATATATATATATATATATATATATATATATATATTATATATAATATATATATATATATATATATATATATATATAATATATATGAAGGATTGAACCCTAAGCATTCAATTATCGTGCACCTGCTCGTTCCGGGATCTAAAGTAGTAACGACTTAAGGGAAGTTACACGGCCTTGAAGAGGGCTAAACCCGTGAGGTTGTGAACTACTTGTGCGCTTCTGGGAATACATTACTATTAAGAAGAAAAACCCAAAGTGTTTGTTATAAAATCATACATAAAACCTTTGACTGGATCATCTTGAAGAGGAACATAAAAACCTTATATTTGAAGATAAAAGAAATATCTGAATCTTCGAGAGGAAAAGTGGCCGAAAAAAGAAAACATGATACCACAGACACAGCAGATGATGATCCATGTCCATCCATAT
>JABUQX010053363.1:17500-45000 GCA_015478945.1 Trachelipus rathkii
TTTGTTTGCCCTTCTGCAGTAGTTTTTTGTATTATTATTATTATTATTACCTTTGAAAGGTTTTAAATGGCTGTCTATAGTGTGTATGTAGTTTAATTTTATGCATGCACATAATTGTTATCATTATTATTATTATTAAGATCGGTGTTATGCTTGCTGTTACAGTTAATGTTTTGTTGTTATTTGTTTATCATATTATTTTTTTCCTTTTTTTTTCTTTTACTTACTGCACAGAAAAGAACGATAAACCGAGACCGAGTTATGTTGTTAGAGCACAGAATGGGGGAGGAGCAATTATGGCCCCCCCGTCAAAGCCCAGTGTTGTAGGTGGAGTTCCAACTCCTGCTCTCTCCTCAGAAAATATCTCGACATCCACGGTTAGCAAAGGGACTGCTAACCTTGCTAGTGAGCCTTTTTACATTTTTTCGCATATAATATATTGATATATATATATATATATATTATATATATATATATATATATATACATATTTATATATATTTATAATATAATATTTTATATATATTATATATATATATAATATATATATATATCACGCATGTATATATCGAAGTTACAAATTTATTATTATTATTATTATTATTTTTGGATTCTAAAAAGCAAATAGAATTTGCTTGATTGATTACAAATACAAATGACTCCTTTGCTTCAACAACGACATAGCTCAAAAGCATTGAAAAAAAAAATTAAACAATTTAAACGCCATTTTGGTGTAGTGACGCGAAAAGTTTAATTGATAACTTTTGTCCCACATACCAGACACATGAAAAATGTTCAGCTGCAGAAATCCTCATTTACTAACTAGTACTATTTTTTTGTAAACAATCAAAAAATAATTTTAGAATTACGCCATTGCTGTAGCAAAAAAGAAAAAAAAATCTTATTTTGTTTTTATGAATGAAATTTGTTGAAGTGCTTCAAATGTTGAAGTATGTCATGCTGCATTTTGGCTTTAGTAGTTGAGGAATATCCTGTACTTCATAGTCTGAAAATAGGAAAGAGAACCTTTGCATTAATTATTCAGGATAATGTGCAATAAAGGGGGGGGGGAGAGTTAACAGAATATCCAGTGGATATTTAGGTGTTTTTTTCTTTTCTTTTAATAAAAAAGAATATATATGTAATATAAATGAGAGATAGACGCACATTTTTGGTGGTGTATTAGACATCGTTTTGTAATGTTTAAATAACAGATTGGTAAAAAAAACACTTCGTTAATGTTTAGCTGCTTTTCTTGTTTCTTCACCCCCCCCCCCCAAAAAATTTTCTTTCTTTTAATACACAAGTATATGAATAAATGGAAATGCAATATATATATATATATATATATATATATATATATATATATATATATATATATAAATATTATATATATATATATTATATATATATATTATATATATATATATATATATATATATATTGAAGAACAAGATGCATTTAGAAGTGGTAGAGTATGTGTGGATCATATCTTTACTTTGAAACAAATAATTGAGAAAATGAGAGAAGAATAAATTGTATTTAGGTTTTATGGATTTGCAACAGGCGTATGATAGGATTAATAGGGAAGCTCTATTGCAGGTGTTAGCGATACATGGTGGTGGTGGTAGGTTTCTGAATGGAATCAAAAGTATGTATGACGATAGTGAAGCGTGTGTAAGAATAAATGTAGTTGAAAGTGATTGGTTTATGTCTACTTGGTTATTCAATTTGTATATGGATGGGGTTATGAAAGAATTAGAGGTGGAAGTGGCAGGGGAAGGTGTCAGAATGATGGAGAATGGAAGAGAGTGGAGGGTGCCCTACGTATTATATGTGGATGATTTGGTTTTGTGTGTCGAATTTGAACAGAGTTTGAGAGGATTGGTAGAGGGATTTGGCAGTGTGTGTAAAAGGAGGGGTTTGAAAATAAACGTAGATGAGAATAAGGTTATGGTTGAGTGAGTGAGGACAGTCCTCGGCGTGAAAGTTATGTTGGATGGTGAGCAACTTTAACGAGTGTCTTGAGTCTAAATATTTAGAATATATATTGGATGAAAAGGGAACGGATAATGCAGAGTGTAGTAGGAAAGTTGTGAATGGTAGGAATGTGGCTGGTGCAATTAAATCCTTGGTGGATGCAAAAGGACTAAGTCTTGAGTGCGCTAGAGTTTTGCATGAGGATATGTTATCTTTGTTAATGTATCGTAGTGAAACTATGGTCTAGAATATGAGGTATAGATCTAAAGTACAATGTGTTCAGATGGACAATCTTAAGGGAGTGTTAGGTGTGAGAAGAATTGATAAAATGAGGAATGAATGCAATAGAGAGTTGTGTGGTGTGAAGAAAGGGGTAAATGAAAGTATATCGAGATGGTTTGATCATGGGAAAAGAATGGATGATAGTCAGTTCGTTAAGCGAATATATAGTGGTGAGTGTGTTGGGAATCGACCGGCTGTGAAACCGAAGAAAATGTGGATTGAGTCGGTAAAGGAATGAGAGTTTGGCAGAGGCTTGAAGAAAGGTGCATAGTAGGAATGAATTGCGGGGTATTGTAAGAGGGGCATGGTTGTGGTCTTTGCCCAGGGGATGAACCCCACATTTACGAGATACCACAGGGAGACTCCGTCGCAGTCTCGCGAAGCCTCTGGGGTGGATTTTTCTGACTTCAAGGAGTTCTCACTTTAGGGTAAAGGGGGGGGGGGGCTTTCTTTTCGACTTGCGTCATATTCTTCTACTTTTCTGTCTCCGGTGTATGCTGCACACCTCACTCCCAATCTGGGGAAAGGGTGTATAGTATATATATATAATATATTATATATATATATAAATTGATATTTATATATCTTATTTTATATATATATATATATATATTATATATATATATATATATATATAATATATATATATATATATATATATAATATATATACTGTACACATATAACAGTATTATATTATACTTTATATATATATATACTTTATATAATATATATATATATATATAGATATATATATAAAAATAGATAATAAAAAATATATATATATAATATATATATTATATATATATATATAATATACTGTATATATATAATATATACTTTATATATATATAGTATATATATATAGATATATAAATAACTATATATATATATATATATATATATAGATAGTACTATAGGGAAAGTATTATATATATATATATATATATATATATATATATATATATAAAAACCAGAAAAACAAATGCATGGGTAGTTGTAGTTTTGTAGAAACTTTTCTTTATTTACAATAGTCAACTTAATGTTATTTCCAGTACTTATAAATACTTTAATATTCATATATTTGTTTTTATTTTTATTTTTAGGTGAACAATTTCGCTTATTTTTATTAGGTACAAAATTTGTTTATATTTTTAATTTTATGTATTTGACACAAGAGTAGTAAAATTGCTGAGCTTTTCATTAGACTAATAAAACTTTAAAAGTAGAATTGTATCTTGTTTATTTTATATTTTAATAATTTTATTTATTTTTATTTTTTTGGTGTGAGTGTAGCGGGACGTGGGCGCAAAAGTAATGTGGTGAAAGAAGTCGACAGAATACAGAAGAACAGAGAGGAAAGGCGGGCCAAACAAGCGAAGCAAGCGGAAGAAAAAGAAGCACTAATGAATATCGATCCAGGAAACCCCAATTGGGAATTCCTTAATATGATAAGGGAATTCAGGTTGGTTTAATAAGCTTCTTTATTTCTTTTCTCTATCTCTAGTTTTTCTCGTTCAATTTGGTATCCACTCGACATGGACATTGGTTCAATTGTCTTATGATTGATTCAGTCTTTTTATCGATTACTTCTCATTCCTATCTTTACAATCTGGGTGGCTGGCAGTAACATGAGGAGATTAACCCCATAGCGCATATGTGAAGTGTTAGGGGTACATTCCATCTCACTCCAGTGCCCAATGGTTCGCCCCCCTTTCGCGCTCATCTCTACTTTCTTCTTTCACTAGAGTTTGTTCTCCTTTATTCGTACTCCATACAAACAACACTTCCCTTTAAATAATAAAATAAAAATTATATCTACACAACTAGCCACGGAGTAGCCAAGAGTTGTGACTTCCAAAAACAATCCCTCATCCGTCCCCCCCTCCCCCATCACCACTTGGGAGTTGACGGACTCCGGTGGTGGTGGAGTTAGGTTGGCCTGTACTGGTGCACTCTCTTCTTTCTTTATCAATTTCTGCAACCTTGGCGATCTTCACTCTAATTTCGACTTTGTTGAACATCACCTCTCCTCCTCCTCTAAATCTCATCTCTTACTGATAAAGTTGTTAATTATTTCATATCTTTTTCAGAAAGATAGTATATAATAACTTTTGTAGATAATTTTATAAATGATATTAAATATTTAAGATTATATATTATTAAAAAAGTTAAAAATAAAGAGATATATATTGTAAAAAATAAAATAGAACTGAAAAGGAATAAAGAGGAAAACAAAAAAAAATAAAGGAGAAGAAATATTAATATATAATGTACATAATAATAAAGAAAGAAGAATAAATAAATCAACAAAGAAGATTTTTACAAACTATCATCATATCATCTATTTAAAAAGATATATATTTTTTTACTTTAATCATTTTATCTACAAAATTGTCTTGTGTACTAAATAAACTAAAATACCTAAAGAGGAAGAAAAAAAGCACAGAGGTTTTATCAATGACAATGGATAAATTAACTAACATGATAAAGGATCTAGTAGACATTAAAGAAAAAAAAAGAGAAACAACAGAAGAAAGAAAAATGAATTTGATACCTAAATTTAGTGGAAAAAGAGAAGAATCTTTTGAAGAATATTTATTCAAGATAAAAGTATGGAGAGAAGTATCTCTGGAAAAGAAAAAAAAAACAAAAATTCACAAATAATAGGAGGTTTAACTGTTGAACCCCTAGAAGTTATTATGTCTTTAAAAGAAGAAGAATTATGGACAAAAGATGGAGTAGGAAAAATTATAAACACATTGAAAGAAAGATATTGTAGAAATAAAGAACAGGAAAGTTATCTTAAAGTACAAACAGTACTAAATGTGCAACAAAGGAAAGGAGAATCTTTTAGAGAATATGTATCAAGATATGATAAGGCAAAAAGAGATTGTGAAAAACTTGATGATATAAAAATAAGTGGAAAAGTCCATTCATACCAATTGATCAGTAAATCAAATATGAAAGATATGGAAAAAAAGTTAATTATCAATAAGATTGAAGGAATTAAAACAAATATATACATAACAACTAAAGAATCAATTGTAAATATGATGGAATCAGTATTTGAAATAGTAAAAGAAGAAACTAAATAAGAAAATTGGTATAATGATAATAAATTTTGTACCATATGTAAATACAATAACCATAAAACTGAAGAATGCTATTGGAGAAAAGGAAACATAAATTTAAAAACATTATATTTTCAACTTTAGAGAAAAAACCAAAAATAGATATTGGAATGAAAAATATAAAAATGTGTTGTTGGAGATGTAGAAAAGAAGGACACGTAATGAAAAATTGTACAGAAAATAAACATAGAAGAAAAAAAAAATAATAAATCATTGTATTTCATTCAAAGAAATAATGGAAAAACACAATATCACAGAAAAAAATGACAATCTATTAATACATATAAATATATATATATATATATATATATATATATATATATATATATTATATTATATATATATAATATATATATATATATTATATAATATATATATATATATATATATATATATTAATTATAAAATAATTTATTTATATATATATATATATATGTGAAATGAAAATTAAAGAAAGGGGAATAGTAGAAAGAAAAATGAATAGAACATTTTTTAATAATAATGAAGGAATATAATGACAAATAAAAGAAATTAAATATCAAGAAGATGTAATGGCTATTATAGATACAGGAAGTATAGAGACAGTAATAGGAGAATTAGGATTAGCAAATATGATTAATGGATTAACTGAAGAAGAATTTCAATATATTAAAGACGCACACAAGTTTAAAGATGGTAGTTTTGTATTTGGAAAAACATAGTATAAAATATTAAAAGAAATATTTTTGCCTTGTAAAATCAAAGGAAAGAGTTTTGTCTAAAAATCAATGTAATAGAGGGTGACATACCATCATTACTTGGTAAATCAGCTATGAAAAAAATGAAGTTAAAGATTAATATTGAAGATGAAACTGTTGACATTTGTGTTTTGAACCTAATGAAAGTGAGAACATTTGAGAATGAAGGAGGGCATTCCTTCATATTAGTGAATAGAAAACAAACGGAAACATGTTGGATTAGTCAATTTAAAGAAAATTGGATAAAAGAACAGCATAGAAAAGAAAAACTGAAAAAACTACATAGATAATTTGCACACTGTGGAATAAAAAATGGTTTAAAACAATAAAGAATGCTAATGAAAAACAGGTTAATGAAGAAGATTTTTGGAATAATGTAAGAAAAGAATTGGATCAAATTGTGAGAGAATGTGAATATTAAAAAAATATAAAAGAAAAAACACCAAGACCAGTGGTAGGTTTGCCATTAGCAAGTAAATTTAATGAAATAGTTCAATTGGATGTTGGAGAATTTGAGAATAATAAATTTTTTAGTGATAGTAGATCATGCAACAAGATATATACAGAGGCAGTATGGTTAAAAAATAAAACTAGTAAAGGATTCATAGAAAGGTTAATTGAAAAATGTATTATATATTTTGGAAGTCCTAATGGCATTATGTCTGATGCAGGACGAGAATTTCAAAATGAAAATATAGAAACATTTACTACAAAAAAGCATCAAATTAATGAGTACAGCAGCAGAAAGCCCATGGAGTAATGGTTATGTAATAAGGTGGTAGGATTACTTAAGGAATCATTATACAAATTAAACAGGAAGGACATGACAGAAAAACTAGTATGGTATGGGCAATTTTTGCTAAAAATGGACTAACAAATTATTTGAGATATGCCCCTAATCAACTTGTTTTCGGAAGAAATGTAGGAATACCAAGCATAATAGAAAAGTGAAATGAAAGATACAGATGATATGATTAAAGTTATTGAAGACAATAGACCATGCTAGAAAAAATACATATAGAAATGAAAGGTTCAGAGAAAATAAAAACGTGCATGAAGAAAGTCAAATAGCAGAACATATTTCAAAAAAACTGTAAATATAGGTGAAGATTTTTTATAAGAAACCATCGATAAAGAATGGGAGGACTAGCTAAGGGAATGTGTTGTAGATGGAAAAACCATCATAGTAAAAACATGGAGGTACTTTGAGAGCTGTATCAAAGGTTCACTCAACGAAAATTCAAAGGGATAAGGGGCCCCCATTTTTTTAAAAATTTGAAAAATAACCCAGAATGTGAAGATAACCAAAAAAGATGGATGTGAAGAAGGAGGAAATGAAAAAATTATAGATTACTCAAATGAGAATGAGAATAGTATAGATGAAATATGGTCAAAAATTATAGGTGATGAAACTGATAATGAAAAAGAAATTCAAAGGGAAGTTGAAGAAACATCAATTGATGAATATGAGGAAATTGATCCAAAAAATGAGAAAATTGGTAAATATTATGAAATGGAATTAAAAAATAATGGATATATTAAATTGCTATGTCATAGTAGAGCTGGGCAAAGCAAAAAGTCAAAAAGTATTAATAGGTGTATATAACATACGCAATTTAAATACAGATAGCATATATTATATAGATTTGAAAGAATTTGAAAAAAATTTATGAATTGGATATCATTGAAAATGAAGAGGAAGAGTCATTACACACAAGTGAGGAGATAGTAGATGAAGGAGATAGTGAATATGAAAATGAAGAGGTAAATCAAAGTTATTATAGTCATTCTAATGAAGAAGTTAAACAAGCCAAGATGGAGATAGAAAATTGGAAGAAGTAACAGATAAAGGTGAAAAAGTAATTAACAGATGGGTAATTAGTGAAAAATTATTGCAAAATAGGAAGAAAAAATTTAAAACTAGATTAGTAGCTAAAGGATATGAAGAAACAGTGGAGGAAAAAACATGCACCAACTGTTTCATCTGAAGCAATGAAAACGATAATAACCATACTCAGGAAAAAAATGGAAAATAAATGCTATGGATATTTTAGCAGCTTACTTACAAGGAGATAAAATAACAAGAAAAGTATATATATATGACCACCCCCAGAATTTAATGATGGTAAACTTTGGAGATTAAATAAAACGGTATATGGATTACAGGATGCTGCTATGATGTGGTATTTATCATTGAAAAGGCAATTAATTTATTAATTAATATAGGTCTAAAACAAAGTAAAATGGAACGAACATTATTTATAATAAAGAATTCAAATAATTTAGAAGGATTATTATGTACACATGTAGATGATATTTTATGGGTAGGAAAAAATTTGAAAATACTAAAATAAATAAATTGAAGAACATTTTTGAAATAGGAAAAAATAGTTCAGGATCATTTAAATATTTAGGAGTTCAATTATGTCAATAAGAAAAAATATATAATAATGGATCAAAATAATTACTGGGAGAAGGTTAAAATTAATGAAATAAAAACAAAAGAAAGAAAACTTGATAAAAATGTAGTAAAAGAATACCAACAATTAATAGGAAAATTAAATTGGATGGCAAGAAAAACAAGACCAGATTTATCTTATATGGTTAGCAAAAGAGAGGAAAAAGAGAACGATATCAAAGATTATAAAGAACTTCAGAGATTAACAAAAAAAAAAAAAATACAGAAATGAAATAAATATCATACAAATAAATAATGAGAAAATTGAAAATCTAATAACATACTGTGATTCATCATTTGCTAATAGAGAAGGAGATAAAGCTCAACTGGGATGTATAATTTTTGCTGTACAGTGGATAAAAAAGGAAAAATGATACCTATAATGTGGAAATCAAACAAATCAAAGAAAGTTAATCATTCAGTCATACAAGCAGAAGCAAATAGCTTACTTGAAGATATAGAACAATCATTATATATACAAAAACTGTGGGAAGAAATTACTAACAAAAAGATACCTTCAATTCTAAGAACAGATAGTACGACACTTGTAGATACACTAATATCTAAAAGACAATCAAAAATTAAAAGTATGAGAATTTTAACATCAGCTATAAGATAATATATAAATAATGAAGAAATTAACAAAATAGAATGGGCGAACAGTTGCTCATATATTCACCAAAGTATTACATAATAAAAAAATGAAAAATGTAATTTCTCTTAGAATAAAAGATGAAAAGAAAAATAAAACCTACCAAAAGAGAACTTCTTCAACTCATCAAACTAATAAGGCTATATAGCCTTATTAGCCTGATGAGTTACTTGTTGGTGACCAAATGTCACAATTTACCTATTAACAAATGAGCAAAAAAGCTGAATAGCGAATAGTTTGGGAATATTGGGTAGAGCTCTAGTTCCATACTCACCGTCCACCATGCTAAGGGAAGGGAAGAGGGCGACCTTGGAGCAACCAGCCTCTGATGTTTCACGAATTTAAAGACGTATTAAGATCATGGTTATTTTCAATGCTTCAAAAACTCAGTTCCTTCATCTTTGAAATGACACATGTCAACCTTCGTCTGCCCTTAATATTGTTGGTGTTTCTTTATCTTTCTTGGATGGAGGACCACATTACTTACTTCTCTTTCTAAACAAACTTCTAATTGGTTTGCTGTTCTGATTCGCCTTGTGAATTTCTTAACGCCACCCCAGTTGTTCTCTCTCTCTATGGGGGTAACATTTACCCCTGTTGAGTGGGTGGTTCCACTCTCACAATCCTCCTTGAAAAGATAGAGGGAGACTAGGGCAATTTGTCTTATCAATTCTTCTGATCTCACTAACTCTCCCGTAGGAGTCTTTGTCGCCGTCCAATTATTCCTCACTTTCTTTATACAACTGCCATTACAGCGGACGCTGCGCCGCTCTTTTCTCTTTTCTGAAATCTGCAGTCTCATACCTTCTCTATTGAAAAAGTCTCTTTCCAAATCATTTCTACAGTCTCATTCTCCCTTTGTCCAGCTCTCTGACCCCAGACTTGACCGCTAAGCTCAATCTTACTAGTACTCCACTGGTAAAGTCTGGAGCACACTCCTTTTATATATTTTCCCAACTACCTTTGACTAGTACACTTTTAAACTCCATGTATAGATTCATTTCGGCCTTTGAATTAGATTGGACCTGACTTGGGAATTTCCCCCAACTCTGGGGGAATTTGCTAGAGGAGACCAAAAAAAATAAAAAGTAAAAATCTCATTAACAAAAATTAGTTTCATATGGAACTTTAAACCTTTCTCCTGTTTAATTTAGTCTAGGAGCTTAAAAGGGAGGTAAAATCCCTCCTAGTTTTTTATTATTATTATTATTATTATTAAAAATAACCGGTATGATATGTTCATATCCTAAAATTTGAAACATTTCTTTGACTTGACTTAGCCATTTAAATTTTTAAAGCTTTTTAAAAGAAAGTAAATAAAACTGAATATCATGATCATTTATGGTTAACTTTCTATTTTTTTCTATGAATATTCAGGCAACAGCTCGAATTTAGGACATTGAAAGACGGAGATCCTATGGAGGAACACCAGATTACAGTGGCCGTTAGGAAAAGACCTCTCAACAAAAGAGGTAATGAATGGACTAGTCTTTTCCTTTTCAATTTCTTTTTTTTAATTTCTTTTATATTCTCGATGATTTCTAGTAGTTTCATAATGATCATATTAATATTTGATAGTACTAGTAAAAGTGATGTAAAATGGAAAGGTATATAATAAAAATAACATATTTACCACGGAAAGGTAACAGATCTTGTCCTTAGGCAATGTGCTTGTAAAACAGCTGTTTGAAGCGATTTTGTTAAAAGCCTTAAACATGAAAGATTAATATTTTTTATATTTAGCAACTATGTGAAAATTACTAGCTATTAGTTAGTAAATTACTAGTAATAGTTAGGTACTATTTCCATTTCAGATTCTCAATGTTTTTATATGTTAATGAGATTTTTAAAACAAAAAACTAATTAAAGTCTAATTTTGCAGAATTAAATAAAAAAGAGGTGGATGTGATAACAATCCCAAAGAAGGACACGCTTTATGTCCATGAACCAAAAACGAAAGTTGACTTAACAAAGTACGTAGAGAACCAATGCTTCAGGTTCGACTACGCCTTTGACGAGTCTTGTCAGAACGATCTTGTTTACAAGTAAGTATTAATATTATTATTATTATTATTATTATTATTATTATTGTACTAATTAGTATTGTTAATTTAAGTCTACTTCATATTAACTTTTAAATACTCGGTATTGCATTATTATTTATACAGTAATTTCACCTCTGGTAGAGAAAAGTCAAATGGTCTTGATTGTAGCCTGTCTGATTTGGGAAAATCCATCCCAATTTCAAGTTAGAGGCCGATATATTCTGATACACGCTGTTTGAAAGGGCTTAAAGTCAAATGGAAGAAGGGGAGAGTGTCTGTTAGAATGAGCATAGTGGTTACACCTGGGGTAAATGCTGGACAAAATAGGATGAGGTTGGAATGATAATTTACGTTCTTATATGAGGAGTTATATGATTAAAAAAGAGTTGACAATAATTGTGTCCGTTGTAAGGCGATTGTTTAGGGGTGGTGGTACAAGGAGAAATTGGAGAGAATCAGTGGGTGTTAAATAGTTGATAATGAAACTTTTTGAAGATTAGCTGAAGGAGTTGAACCACCCATGTTTTAGATGTATCATAACTTTGTTTTATTCCTGCGGTGAACTTATTTTAAATAGGATATTTAATAAATACAATAATAAATGGAAGAATCTTTACCATTGTATTTATTATCTGTGAATCTCTTTCAGATACACAGCCCGTCCTCTTGTTCATACCATTTTTGATAATGGAATGGCCACGTGTTTCGCCTATGGGCAAACTGGGAGTGGTAAAACTCATACCATGGGAGGAGATTTCCAGGGAAAAAGTCAGGACTGTGCAAAGGGTATTTACGCCCTCGCTGCCAAAGATGTTTTTGCTCTACTCAAAAGTCCAAAGTATAGACATTTAAATCTACAAGTTTCGTCAAGTTTCTTTGAAATTTATGGAGGAAAAGTAAGTTTGGTTTTTTAAAAATTTCTATTGTCAATAATGATCGTCCTTTTTTAGGTTGAGATAGAAAATTGAAATTATACAAATTTCAGTGTCGTTTTATAATTATTAGGTAGTTTTGCTGACCAGGAAATTTACAGAATTTAAGACATTTTTTTGACTTATTTTGTCTACATTTTGTAAGGTTGCTATTTCATGAAAATAGGGTTTTGTCTATTTTTTGTAAATTTTTTACTTTAGTTTTTAAATTATAGTATAATAGTAAATTAGAGTTAATGCTCTCAGGCATACGGTTTTGTCATTATATACCAATATAGACATACACATTTGTATAGTTTTAAATTTTATAGTAAATAATTCTTTGTATTGGGTTGAAAATTTATATAGCTTAAATGTTCATGATTACACAGCCCAACACAAATTTTGTTGACTTTTATATACGAGAGTGCTTTTTTTGTTTTTTTTCGCCAAATCAAAAAAAAAATACGATAATGGTTTTTGCTATTCATCCGTTTTGCCGTTTTCACATCCCATTTCGCGTGACTTTATGAATTAGCATTCCCCTACCTTAATAACATTTTTATTGTTTGCCCCCCAGTTGATCGCTCACCTTGTTGTGGTTGGGGGGCTCTCTGGGATGCTGTTGGGCGGGATATACGGATATACCACCCGCCCTTCAGCGTCCTAGAGCGAAGAGGCGTTTTTTTTTTTTTTTTTTTTTTTTTTTTTTTTTTTTTTTTTTTTTTCAGAGAGGTAGATGAACGCCAATGACACCCTTCCTTACGGAGGGGCATCTGGCGTCATCTGTGCTGAAGGGTGTGAGCCGCATCACCTGTTTGTGGATTCGTGCAACGACCCCAGCACCAGGTTGGGTCTTTTTCCCTACCCCTCTGGAACAATCTATAATAAGAGACTCCCCGCCGCTTAGCGCGGTCCTCCGGGCACAAACCTCATAGGGCTCGACACCCATGAGGGGGAACCCTTTTAATATAATATACACATGGATAACCTTATGATGCCTCGGAAACTGATGGATTTAAAGATTCCCGAACCTGGACCGATTAATGGACTTACTCTTTTGAATTGCACTTCGAACATTGATGCCGTGTCTCCCCCACTTCACCTGGAAGGCCTCTGCCTTTCTCCGGCGATCAGTCGCCTGGCCGCCCCCCGCATCCCCAGGTGCCCAAACGTTCGGGGCAATCCCGCCAAAGGTGCCCCTCGTCACAGTCGTTCTTAAATTCGTTCACTCCATATGCTGCACCCCTCCAGGAAAGTCAGCAGATACATCATTCCCGATGTATCACATTCTGCGATCCACTAACCTCCAAAGCTCTTTACTGAGCACAGAACCATTCTTCAAGTAATGCACTTGAAAAAGCTTTAGCGTTGAAGATCCTCCAGTCACATTTAATGAGAAATGGGTCCATTCTCGTACAAGCTACTACCCGATATCAAAGTTCTATTCTGTCATCCCTAACGTCTACTATATGAGATACTTCCTCTTATTCTACTCCGATGAAATAGAGACAGAGCTAACATGAGCTCACAGTCATAAGGTCACCGAGGTATGAGGCTGATTTATCTGCAAGATAGACAGAAAGACGAAGGATACACTCGTCTCTATACGGAGTGAGTGAAACAGAAATCATGCAACCATAAAATGGATCGTCCGTTAACAAAACTGTTCTATAGATTCTCCCCCCATCGTCTGAGGAAAACCTGAACACCGAAATCCTCGTTTACTGCTGACCTTTTAATACGCCTCATCCACCTACAAAGGTTACAATAGGTTTACAAGATACAGTGTTTCGCACGTTTGTCCCACGACCCAGACGTTGCTTCAAATGTCAAACGGTTTGGTCATCCCCGAAAATTACTGTAGGGGACCGGATGAGTAAAATATGCCCAGTCTGCGGAGAATTTATTTCACACTCCCTGTGAAAATACCCCTAACTGTAGAAACTGTGGAGGACCCACAGTTCCTTTTCTTTCAAATGCCATCTTACCTGTTTGAACAGGAGTTCTGGAATTATGCACCATACACAAAAGGAGCAGGAGAGCATACGCCAGCTTGATGAAAAAATATCCTACAAGACCAAAGCGATCCTACGCCACAATCACCGCTGCCCCCACTCCCCAGCGTGCTAATCCACCCACACAAACTCATCCCAGCAGAACTCCCCCCCCAAAATCCCAGTGAAACTCAGGCAGCTACTGTATCCCATCTGCCTGTATTTGTCCACGCCACCGACTCCTCAAATTGAAAATAAAGCAGCCCTTGATTCAATCTCTTGTCCAAAAAGCCATTAACAACCCTATTCCGAGTACTAACCTTCAAAAAACCAGCAATGAAACTGAGCTGGTTCATCCAACACAAATCTTGGAAAACACTTCTTTTCAAGACACACTGTCCCATGCCTACCCAATGAGTTCTCCAAACTTATGTAAGAGGACTGTCTCTTTGTCTCTTGATTCACCTCCCACCGTTACTCAAATTCCTGTAAAAGATGTCCCCAAAGGCAAAGAAAAGAATAATCGCCAAGCTAAAGATTATTCGTTAAAATACAGAGCGTCCGAATTTTTAAACAAAAACACACTAACCCCAGACGTAACAAATGTAACTCAGAAGAGACCTCGCCATAAGTCCACTCAAAGGACAAAATCAACTACTTTAATAGATTGTACCCAAGCAATCGCAGCTATCGGACAGCCTACCAATGAACCCTCTAATAGGTTGCAGGATAACTCTAGCTCTTCCGAGTCTTCCTATAATTCTTCTTCTGAATTCCCCATCTCAGCGCCCCCCAAAGGATTCTATATCTTAAAAGAAAAAAAAAAAAACCCCCCCCCAAATGAAGCTTGATGTGATGATCCACTCTCTTTCTAATACTTCCTGCCGCTTCCGAGAAAGGCGAAAGGGGAATGGAAAATTGTCCAACGCAAACGCCGCAAGCGCTCAAGCGCTCTGGTTCTATTGGAGGCATAAAGGGAGAGAGACCCAAAGGTCCCCATTTCTAACTTAAATCTTCCAATCTCCCAAAATCATTCCCACGACGAATTACTAGCAAAGTCTCCAGTATCGGAACTTGTCCATCCAACGAATCCCATATTGGAACCCTTTTATCGCGACCCCAACTCCTTCTCAAAAAGATGACACCTTTCCGGTAACATCTTCCTTCCCCCAGTTCCATGGAAGCAACTCCACACATCCTTTACACATTTCTGAATCTGCTTACTTGGCAGTATGCTTTTCCACTCCCGATTAATAAACACGAGCATTTTGGTTGCCTCTTCTATATTGCACAATCGAACCCACATTAATAAGTGGACCTTGATTTGAACTTAAACTTGATCTCGTTATCATGGTGAAGCTCTTTCACCAAATACATCTGAAAACAACTCCTTCCCTAAAAGAGCGTCATACACCTAACAAATCTCTGCGTGTAATGACTACCCTGGCCCGCCAGGATTTGTTTCCCTCCTCGCGAGGACCCACGCCTCAACTTCCCTCTCAATCTTGTATCCACCTCTAACATTACCCCCAGTCACATAGAGACAATTGCTCTAATAGACCACCACCAAATATGCATAAACTCATTCATGACTACTTTCCTGTCAATGGAATTGTCGTGGCTATTACTCTATTTTGAAGAACTTGTTTCAACTAATAAACATATGTTCACCAAAGTGTATTGTTTGCAGGAACTTCGACTATTTCATCGTGACTTCTTTCAACCTTTCTGAATATAAATCGCCGTTTAACTTCTATAGAAGAGGTGACAATGATGAGGAGGGGCAGGAATACTCATTCACAAACTTTATCCCCTATTCCCAGTCCCTCTTCAAACAAACTTCAATGCAGTAGGCGGCAAGAATTCACTTATCCATCGACATTACTATATGTTCAGTCTACTTAGCTCGAGTAGTGAATTCACTAAGGTCGACTTAGCTGATCTTTTTAAACATCTCCCTATTCCGGTTGTTATACTAGTGACTTAACCTCCGCCACCCATTTATGGGTGACTCTGTCACATTCATCAAATCCAAGATCTTAATGAATCTTCTAACCCCCTTTTTCCCTGGGATGCCCTTAACACAGGACTCCCTACCTAAGAACGTTTAGATACACACACTTCTCCTTATATTGATTATTTCCTTTTGCTCCCATTCCCTTATGGATCGCTTTTACCTGGTCCCGCTTTGATTATTTCACACATTCAAGGCAGCGATCATTTAACCCAAATAGCATTAAATGAGCCTTGTTCCAAAGCCCAATGCAAAAACCCACCCAGCTGGCGTTTTGATCGAGCGGAGTGGGCTCCTTTTTATCAGACCACCGCTATCCCTTTTTCTCCTTTCAATAAAAAAGATTTCCGACTGTTGATGATTGCCTTTCGCTTCCTCCAGAAAGTAGTCATCTCGGCAGCGGAAGCTTGCATCCGCAGTCTTCCTCAGGCGACTGGCCAACCCCTGGTGGTCCCAAGAGTGCCCACAAGCCAACCGAGAGAAGGAAAAACTCTACAGGCAATACAAAAAAGACCCGGCGTACCACCCCAAACATGATTATTTTTAAAGCAGCCGCAGCATGCAGATCTCGGCGAATTAATCGCTAAACGCGTAAACAATATTTTCGAAATTACATATCGACTGTTAACTCCACAACTCCCCTTCCTTTAGTGTGGAATTACACACGAAAATATTCTCGTCGATCTATAACTCCTCACCCATCAGTCCTCCGTCTATTGACCTGATTATAACTGATCACGATCTCCGCATCCTGCCGGTGGTAGCGGACTGCGTTAGGTTATAGCTTCGCTAGCCATTCGAGTTCATCCGCTATCCTGAAGCTTTTTCAAAAATTGGAGAACGACACAGCACTGCCAGAACTTTTCAACAGGCGAAAGCGCCAAGATCTACCTACAACCGTTCTTTTTACCACTTTGCAGAGTATCAAACTGCATGGCGAATAGCAAAGAGATGGTGCCTTTGGTCCAGACATGATTTCGTAAATCATGCTCCGTCATATACATCCCTCAGCATCAGCATTTTTGCTGGATCTATATAAAACGGGAATCTGGATCGAATCCTCTTTTTCCATCCCTTTCTTTTCCCATGTACAGTTGTGAAGGTATACCCCAAAACCTGGGAAAGCATACCGAAGCTAGGCGGATAACCAAAGACCAATTTCACTGACCTGCCATACCTGTAAATTAATGGAGAAAATGTTTCAGGCCGCCTTCTCCCTGTCTTGGAGAGTCGCCAAGCTTTTTCAAACTTCAGTTTGGCTTCCGGAAAAAATCGTTCGACCGCGGACCCTTGCTGAAAACAGCCATGACATTCCGGAATCTTCTCAACGGGTGGAGGTTCTTGGCGTCTTCTTTTGACCTCGAAAAAGCTTACGGAACACAACTGGAGAACTGGGGATCCTCCTTGAAAACTCCCATCGCTCGGTTTTCCGCGGACAACTCCTCGTTTCATTAAATGTCTTTTGCAACAGATTCCATGCAAGATTCGGTTTGCTCTTCTATTCTGGTCACGCCTACTTTACTCTGGGTGAAAGGCCGTCCGGCCAAGGGAGTGTTTTAAGTGTACTATTATTTTGCTCTCGATTTAATGATAATGTTAACCTCTATTCCAGCGACTTGTCAATTTTTCTCTATATGTCGATGACTTAGCATTATACATAGCCGGTGTGCCAGGCTGCCTTCTCTCGAACGGCAACTTCAACTAGCTATGAAAATATTTCACAGTGGGCCTAAACTCCATGGCTTCCATTTTTCTCCACCAAAACCTCAGCAGTGCTTTAAGAAAAAAAGGGGAATCGAAGAAAACTTGCCACCTTCTTCCAGCGAACCTAACCTCATATGGTTCGCCCATTCCTGTTACTTCACAGGTCAAATTTCTAGATGACCACTTGACAATTGCACTGCATATTAAACACCTGAAAACAACTTGTCATAGCACCTTGACCTGTTACGTCATCTCGCCTCAAAATCTTGGGGTGCTAATCGCAAGTCCCTTTTACGCCTCTACATCGCCCTAATCCGATCGAAACTGGACTATGGCTGTGCAGTATATGGTCAGGCCTCCACAACACTACTACACCTGTTAGATCTCATCCAAAACGAGGCGATCCGTATCTCCACTGGAGCTTTTCGATCGTCCCCCCGGGTGAGCCTTGAAGTTGAATTCCCAATGTGATGCACTCTCTCTTTCTGAGAGATACATCATGTGTACAAGTTTCTTCGTTTTCAAACCCCAATACCGTCTGCTCTGACACCGATTCTGCAGGAGGTACCTCAGAATCCTAATTACTGGCCATTTGCAAACACAGTTCATAACATCCTTAATTTCCTCAACATTCCTTTGCAAAAGGTGCTGCCTTTCTCTTACGACGAAGGGTACACACCTTGGCTTTTCCCCGCTCCCACCATTTGCTTGGCTCTGACATCTCTCTCCAAATCTAGCCATCCTGCTGCCTTGTTAAAAGCATCATTCCTGTCTCATTCCGCAGTTTCACGATATATTTACTCCAGTGTTTACTGACGGCTCTAAAACAGGGGACAGTGTGGGTGCGCATCTGCTGTCTTTCCTGACCGCAACCTCTCCCATACCTTCCCCCTTATGCTTCAATTTTACAGCAGAGTTAACGGCGATAATGATTGCCCTTTCTAGAATTCTAATCCTTAACCAAGATCACTCGTATGTCGTTTATTCAGATTCGCTTACCGCGCTACAAGCGCTTAAAATCCCTTATTCTAAAAACGCAATGGTATCAGCTGTACAACAATTTCTTCGACTGCTCCACTCCCGCAAGAAACAAATTATTTTATGTTGGACTCCCTCTCACGTAGGGGTAAACTGGCAATGAAATCGCTGACAGAGAGGCCAAAATGGCCGCCTCCTCTTCCGGAGTTGTTCCACGGTACCTCCCGGATGCCCATTCGACAAGGCCCGCCTTCCCATCAAATGATTATATCCTTGCTCTCCGGACGTGGCTTTCGATTCTTGTTGCAAGAGTGCTGGGCGAGTATCGGCGGGAAGGAAACTCAGAAACATAAAGCCGAACATCGTGAGTGGTCTTCCTCCCACAGACGAAAGCGCTTACATGAGGTGATACTTGCCACGCCTCCGTATTGGCCACAAACAAATATCACTCACGTCACTATATGTCACGAGGACCCTCCTCCCATTTGCAAATTTTGCCCGTCGCCACACCCCCGCAATCTGTTCACCATATATTCATTGATTGTTCCCACTGGACCCTATTCGCTGTCGTTATTTTTCCCTACTTTACGGTCTATTACACCTTCTAAAAGATTATCCCATCTTATCTGAATCTTCCCACCTTCGCAGTAACTCTATTTTTTCTTGTATCTCAAGGAAGTGAATATTCTTTATAGCATTTGGATTTTGTTATTGTAATCTTAGGACTATTTACGTTATGTCAGGATAAAAATTTTTATTTTAGTTTTTTAATTTATTTGACTGATCTGCTTGTTTATATTCACCAATCAAATCCTTTTCCACAAAGCACTGAATAAAGAAATCAGCTAGGGCCCTCCCATGCGTGCTATTTTTCAGCCAGTGTGGCCGCTTCATTGGGAGCGGTGGGTCCTGTACACTAACTCAAAAAAAAATTCAAAAAAAAATTTTTATTGTTTGGTGAAAGTTTCATAAAAATCACCTCCTATCAATATGAAATTTTAACACCATGTATGATTGGGGAGCTACACATTTTTTTTAGATCATCTGTTTGTATACCTAACCGTTTTGCCGCTGCTCACTGGGAAATCTATTTTTTTCTCGCAATTTTTTAGTGTTCATGTGAATAGCGTCAAAATATGACGTGATAAACAAAATACATAAAAATCAAATATAAGATCAATGGCAACAGAAAAAAAAACAATTTGTTGGCCTGTTATTTTATCATTGCTTTGGTTTTCTTTCGGTGGTTCTTTTAACATGTTTTCATCCAAACCTTCATATCTCTTTCATCTACTTGGAACATTTTTCATCAGAAGTTAATTGGAAAAATTTCTTACAAATAAATTATCAAATTCCTTTTGACTTTTTTATTCTTCATTCATTTACTTTTTTTTAAATATATTATGCATAAATAGATTATTAAGTAACAAATATTGTACATTTTTGCTGTTTTCTGCTTTTTATTTTGAATATATATATTTGAGCATATCCTGCCCTTGATGTTGTCATGAAGTAATTTGATTATATTTAGTAATTTTGTTGATATTACATGATTTCTCCACTTTATATTCTAGTTAAGTCTTCTTATAATTATAAGTTGATTGATAAAATTAAGTTGAAGATTTAGAGTTCATCAATCTAAATCACGGTTGTGGAGAAGTTAAAAAAAATATTTTTGGCCGGCACCGGCTCAGCCTCTAGCTTATGTTCCAAGATTTTAACGTTTAACGGTTTCCTCAACCTCTCCTTTCTCTTCTAAAAGGATATGGTGAGAAGTCGGTTTTTACTCCTCTCCTCTCCTTTTGCTTATAGTACTTAAAGGTTTGCTACTTCTACATTTACTAAAACATTTATAATTATATATATATATATATATATATATATATATATATATATATATATATATAATATATATATATATATATATATATATATATATATATATATCATATATATATTATATATATATATCCAAACCTTTGTTGTTACTGGCGTTTTCAAAATTAACATGATTTCTTCAGGTTTTCGATTTATTAAATAGTAAAAAGAAGTTACGTGTTTTGGAAGATGGCAAACAAGTAGTGCAAGTTGTTGGTCTTCAAGAACGAGTTTGTAACAGTGTCGAAGATGTGCTTACGCTCATTATGCTTGGGTCGCAAGTTCGAACTTCTGGGCAAACTGCTGCAAATAATCAGTCATCCCGGTCACATGCTGTGTTTCAGGTATGCATTTTATTTTGTTAAGTGTAAAACTTTTGATGCTCTTCATACTTGAAAATTATTATAATTTTAATAAATGAAAACTTTTCTTTCTGTCGAATATTTTATGAATGTGTCAATGCTCTTTCCTAGTTAAAATGTTTTATGGTAGTTGTCTTTTATCTCTTTTTCTTTTAATCTCTGAATAATAAATAAATAATTAAAAGGGTTTAAATGCAATTAATAAAGAAAAAGGCAAGAGTAAGTTTTTAAATCGATGTCTAAAAGGGACATTATTGTTTAGCTACTTTTACATCGGTTTATTATAATTTGAGACAAAGATATAGAAAATAATTAGTCTGGGTATAAAGTACTTTCTTTGTTATAGGTTGATTTATTTATCCATTACTAGTTGCACCAATGTTCCGAATTTTATTTTTTCAAACTAATTCCTTCGTTCGTTTCCCGTTTCAGATAATTTTAAGAAATTTAGACAAAATAGAGAAGCAGGGAGACCGGCAATACAAATTGCACGGAAAGTTTTCTTTAATTGACTTGGCTGGAAACGAAAGAGGAGCAGATACCTCAAGCGCCAACAGACAAACTCGTAAGTGTTTTAAAACTTGTCTTTTCATTTAACAATTTCGTTTTAACGTGAATTTAGATGAATTATCATACAAGATAATTTGAATGCATCGGTTTTCTTTTTTTAAGGAATGGAAGGCGCAGAAATCAACAAATCTCTTTTGGCACTGAAGGAATGCATTCGTGCCCTTGGAAGACGAGGCGCCCATCTGCCATTTAGGGCATCAAAGCTTACTCAAGTTCTCCGAGATTCTTTTATTGGAGATAAAAGTAAGACCTGTATGATTGCCATGATCTCTCCCGGGGTATCCTCATGTGAACATACCCTCAATACCCTGCGCTACGCTGACAGAGTCAAAGAATTAGGTACCTCCGATTCAGAGATGAAAGGAAACGCACAGGAGAAGCGGGAAGAGAACGGCCTCAATGACAACGACTTCGATTATTCACATATTTCAAAATATAATAATGTAAGTAGTTACGCACTAAATGATTGTACATTGAGGTAATATATGTCTTTTATTTCCTTTCCGTTTATCTTCTAAGAACTTCTTCGCGCAATAGCAAAGGAGCCTCCTTCGTTAACAAACCATAAACTTTTCTTTAATAAGGTCAAAATTTTGTATTTATTCAACTATTACCACCGCAATTATTATTCTCATATGTATTATAAACTTTCTTTACTAGTAATTATATATAATATTGAAATTGTAATATTCTTGCTACTGAACTTATTGTATGGACAGCAAAGGGATTAAAAAGAAACAAATAATGTGTTAATCCTAACGTGTTTCTATATACAACTTATTCTTAAATATGATTGATTAATGAGTGTGATTAGTAATAAATATAGGTTTTTTATAAGATCATTTCGTTAAATAAAATGGGAAGTCTAAATTGGTATAATTTTTAAACAGCAAGATGATATGAGTGCTGATCAGGCGGCATTCCAGGTGGCACTTGGGGCATTGCAAGAAGCCGAAGAGGATGTGGTTGAATTTCATGGTCAATACTTTGCTCACCGCGACAACATTGATAAAATGCTCATTCCTCTCTATCAGATGACCAATGAAATTGATTACGACGTTGACGGTAACCCTTTATATATATATATATATATATATATATATATATCTATTCCCCATGTCTATATATATATATATATTATATATATATATATATATATATATATATATATAATATATATATATATATAAATAGTATATATATATATATATATATAGTATATATATATAGTATATATATATAATATATATATATATATAATTATATATATATTATATATATATATTATATATATATATATATCACTCCACCTTCTTTCCCCAAGACTGGGGTAAGGTGCGTCACATGCAATGGAACAGAAAAGTAGAAGAATAGGATGCAAGTGGAAAAGAAAGCCCAGCCTTACTGCTCCCTTTATACCCTTAAGTGAGTACTCGTCGCAGTCAGAAAAATCCACCCTAGGGCTTCACGAGACTCCGACGGACCCTCACTATGGCATCTCGTCAATGCAGGTTTCATCCCTTGGCCCAGGTGGGCCACAACCATTACCCCCCTCAGAAAAACTCCCGCCATTCACTCCTATTATGCAAATTCTTCTCGCCTCCTGCCAAACTCTCATTCCTCTCCTTCAGGTATTCCTTTACTGACTCAATCCACTTTTTCTTCGGTCTCACAGCCTGTTGATTACCAGCACACACCATCCTACATTCGCTTAACCAACCGATTATCATAAATCCTTTCCATATGACTAAACCATCCCAATGTACCCTCGTTTATTCTTTCATTTACTTATTTCTTCACCACACAACTCTCTATTGCATTCATTCTTCATTTTATCAATTCTTCTCACATCTAACACGCCCCTAAGATTGTCCATCTGAGCACAATGTAGCTTAGATCTATAAATCTTATTCCAGAAGATAGTTTCATTACTACACATTAACACAGGTAGCAACATTACATCATTCAAAACCTTGGCGGCACAAGATTTAGCTCCTTTACATCCACCAAGGATTTAATTGCACCAGCCACCTCCTACCATTCACAACTTTCCTACTACACTCTGCATCATCCGTTCCCTTTTCATCCAACATTTATTCTAAATATTTAAACTCGGATACTTCTTCCAGTTGCTCACCATCTAACATAACTTCACAACGCGGACTCCCCTCACTCACTACTATAACCTTACTCTTATCTACATTTACTTTCAAACCCCTCCTTAACACACCCTGCAAACCTTCTACCAATCCTCTCAAACTCTTTAGATTCTCCTCGCAAAACCAAATCATCTGCATATAATAAATAGGGCACCCTCTACTCTCTTCCGTTCTCCATCATTCTAACACCTTCCCCTGCCACCCCTATCTCTAATTTTCATTACCCATCCATATACAAATTGAACAACCATGGAGACAACACATCCCTGACTCACTCAGCTGTTAATATTAAAACCAATCACTTCCAACTCCATTTATTCTTGCACACGCTTCGCTATCGTCATACAAACTTCGATTCCATTCAGAAGCCTATTACCAACACCATATATCACTAACACCTGCCATAGAGCTTCCCTATTAATCCTATCATACGCCTGTTGCAAATCCATTAAACCTAAGTACAATTTATTATTCTTTCTCAACCATTTGTTTCAATATAAAAATTTCATCACACATTCTGTTCCACTTCTAAATGCACCTTGTTCTTCACCAATCAGTCCCTCAGTCACTCGACGTACACTTTCAACCAAAATACCAACATATATCTTCCCTACAATATTCAATAAACTAATTCCCCTATAATTCCTACATTTACCCTTATCCCCTAAGCCTTATATAAGGGTACTATTACTGCTCTCTCCAATCCCTCGAAACTATACCCTCCATTAACACTTTGTTACACAACTTCTAAAATTCATTCAATCACCATCTCGCCTCCGTTCTTGATCATTTCACCGTAATTCCATCTTTGCCTGCAGATTTACCATTCTTCAACTTTCTCACTCCACTCATTACCTCCTTACTAATGACCTCATCCCCAAAATACCTATTCCTTCTTGCACCATCAAACACACACATTCACTATCACGTCTTAAATACTGCCAGTGTATGCAGATTTTCGAAGTGTTTCCTCCACACTCCCCTCACATCCATTTCATCAGTTACGAAAGCACTATCCCTATTCATTATTGTAAGCAAATTCCCCGTATTCTCATTCTTAACCTTTCGCGCTTCCTTCCAGAAGAGCTTCCTATTCCCTTGTAAGTTACAATTCATCCTTCTTCCAAACTGTTCTTTTATCTCATTTTCCTCCTACGTATGCATCTTTTAGTCTTCCTTTGTTCCTCCTTGTTTAATTCGAAACGCCTTTCTTTCTTTTAATTCAGTCAACCACGGCTCCTTTTTTACTTTTAACCGCTTACATCACCTCTTCATTCCACCATTTGATGTTGAGATTCTTACTTCCTACTTTTGCACATCCACGTACTTCTCTTGCACTACTTTACTAGCAAAGGCTTCCTTCATTTGCGTCCAGATGTGTTCAGTTTCATTTTTTCACATTCGAACTAATTTATTTGCAAGCGCTCTTAAACACTTATCCTTATTACCTTGTTCATTAACTTCTTGCCTTGTTTTAATTAATTACTTCTTCTTCACCTTCCTCTTTGCCCCAAGATTGGGGGTAAGGTGCTGTACAAGCATCGGAAAAGAAAAGCAGTAGGAGAACATGACAAACGTCGAAAAGAAAGCCCAGCCTTACCGCCCCCTCTGTACCATTAATAATTATTATTATTATTTTTATTATTTTCATCGGTGGTATAAATTAAAAGGAAATTGAAGTAAAGGAGTTTTTTTTTTTCTGACGATACAGAAAAAAAATTTGTGGTGGTTTTGTAATGGAGATTTGATCACGAAAATGTTTCTTGTCGGAATGACGGTTGTACTCGTTTAGGATTCGTTTTTTTGAGAATGTTGGGCACAGGTTAGGGAGAACTTTAAAAAAAACATTTCAAGTATTGAATGAGGATAAATGACAACGATTGGGGAAGGGGAGGGTTGATGACTGAGGAACAGGACTCAACTTTGATGTAATTAGGTAACACTCTGATGGGAAAACTTTAGAAGTTTTTAAGAGGCAATTTAAAATGTCGATAACTGATGCAAAAAAATGTGTTGGTGGGATTAGTAGTAGTTATAGAAGAAGGCTACTATCAGTTTGAAGGGAAGAGGGTTTAGTAAAGCTTGGTGAAAACTTGTCAGTAGTAGAGTGAATTAAAACTCCATCATCATCATCTACCTTTTTTCCCCCCAAGACTGGGGGTAAGGTGCGTGCTGTGCACCGGAAACAGAAAAGTAGTAGAAGAATATGACAAGTCGAAAAGAAAGCCAAGCCTTACCGCCCTCTCTATACCTATTAGTGAGAACTCATCGCAGTCAGAAAATCCACCCTAGAGCTTCACGGGACCGCGACGGACCGTCACTATGGCATATTGTCAGTGTAGGGTTCATCCCTTGGCCCAGGTGGCCCACAACCATACCCCCTCACAAAACCCCGCCATTCACTGTGACTCCTATTATGCACTTTTCTTCTCGCCTCTGCCAAACTCGCATTTCCTCCCTTCAGGCATTCTTTAAACTGACTTCAATCCATTTTTCTTCGGTCTCCCAGCCGGTCGATTATCAACACACTCACCAGTATACATCCGCTTAACCAACCGACTGTCATTCATCCTTTCCACATGACCAAACCATCTCAACATACTTTCATTTATTCTCTCGTTTACCCCTTTCTTCACACCACACAACACTCTAATACGTTCTTTCCCTATTTTATCAGTTCTTCTCACACCTAACACGCCCCTGAGATTGTCCATCTGAACACATTGAACTTTAGATCTTATTCCAGACCATAGTCTCACTACCATACATTAACACAGGTAACAACATACCCTCTGTAAGACCCTACGCACTCAAGACTTAGCCCTTTACATCCACCACGATTTAATTGTACCTACCACCTTCCTACATTTCCAACTTTCCTACTCACTCTGCATCTTCTGTTCCCTCTTCATCCAACATATATCCTAAGTATTTAAACTAAAGACACTTGTTCCAGCTGCTCACTATCTAACATAACTTCAAACCGAGGTCTATCCTCACTTACAACCATAACCTTACTCTTATCTATGTTTATACTTTCAAACCCTCTTTTTACACACCCTGCCAATCTCTACAATACTCTCAAACTCTCTTCAGATTCACCAACACAAAATAAATCATCCGCATATAATAGTTAGGGCACCCTCCATTCTCCATCATTCTAACACCATTTCCTGCAACACCATCCTTTAATTCTTTCATAACCCATCCAAATACAAATTGAAATAACCATGGAGACATAACACATCCTTGCCTCACTCCGCTATTAATATTAAACCAATCACTTTTGACACCATTTATCTTACACACGATTCACTATCGTCATACACTCTTTGGATTCCGTTCAGAAGCCTAACCACGAAACACCATATATTACTAAAACTGACATAGAGCTTCCCTATTAATCGTATGATACGCTGTTGCAAATCCATAAACTAAATAAATTTAATTCTTCTCCCCATTTTCTCATTATTGTTTCATGTAAAGAATTTGGATCCCACATCCTCTAACTAACGCACTCCTAACGCACCTTGGTCTTCGACTAATCAGTCCTTCAGTCACTCGACGCACTCTTTCGACCAAAATATCAGCAATATATCTTCCCTACAACACTCAATAAACTGATTCCCCTATATTCCTA